>JAUCBJ010003149.1:0-91685 GCA_032718475.1 Nemertoderma westbladi
CATGGTGTAACTAGAGAAACATGGTGTAACTAGAGAAACATGGTGTAACTAGAGAAACATGGTGTAACTAGAGAAACATGGTGTAACTAGAGAAACATGGTGTAACTACAGAAACATGGTGTAACTAGAGAAACATTATGTAACTTGAGAAACATGGTGTAACTAGAGAAACATGGTGTAACTAGAGAAACATGGTGTAACTAGAGAAACATGGTGTAACTACAGAAACATGGTGTAACTAGAGAAACATTATGTAACTTGAGAAACATGGTGTAACTAGAGAAACATGGTGTAACTAGAGAAACATGGTGTAACTAGAGAAACATGGTGTAACTAAAGAAACATGGTGTAACTAGAGAAACATGGTGAAACTAGTGCAACATGGTGAAACTAGTGTAAAATTGTGTAACCAGTGTAAAATGGTGTAACTAGTGTAAAATGGTGTAACTAGTGTAACATGGTGTAACTAGTGTAACATGGTGTAACTAGTGTAAAATGGTGTAACTAGAGAAACATGGTGAAACTAGTGCAACATGGTGTAACTAGTGTAAAATGGTGTAACCAGTGTAAAATGGTGTAACTAGTATAAAATGGTGTAACTAGTGTAAAATGGTGTATCTAGTGTAACATGGTGTAACTAGTGTAACATGGTGTAACTAGTGTAAAATGGTGTAACTAGTGCAATGAAAAAAGAATTAGTGTATGAAAAAAGAATTATTTTCTGAAATATCATCTTCATGCTGCAATTTTTGCAAAAATTAAACACAAAAATGTGATTATCTCGAAATTATATTTTTGCACTTTAGTTGATTTTCCATATCACAGCACCGACGATATTATTGCACTCTTCACTATGAAATCCTCGTTTCACTTGGATTTTAAAACAACTTCCACTTGAATTTATTTCTAGATTACTCTACATGAAATAAAAATGTTAATTAAAAGGTCAGTTTCTTCAAGCACTACTTCTTACAATACAGCTCATAGATTCGGAATAAATACTTTGCAGCTATTTGTAATATTCCTAGTAATTTAAGGGACAAGCTTGTTTTAAATTAATCAGAAACAATATTTTTGGAAAATTTTGCACAAAATTCCGTACGCAAGTAGCTTGTTTTAGTTGTTTTCATGTAATAATTCAAATTGCCAGAATACAAACCGACAAAAAAAGCTACGCAACATTTGGGCTTGTATATCTGTTAGTTAGTTACTTAATTACTCGATTATATGATTACTAATTAGCTTTATTATCCAGCTTGTATAACCGTATCGAATTTTAATTGTTTTGCGTTATTGTATCACGCTAAATGGGGTTATCAACTAGCTTGTCAGATTATGGTAGCATTGTAGCCACTTTGTCACCATTGCTACCTAAGTAGCAAGGGTGCCACTCATGGTAGCTGAACCGACAGTTTCATATTCTGCATAGGTAGCAAGGACGCCAGTCCCTTTTTAGTGAGAATGGCGTCCTTGCTACGTTTTGTGTCCATATATATATATATATACATTGAAAAATTATATTCTAACATACTAACATCTTCATTGAAATATTCTTTATTAATTGAAAAATATATCAAGACATCTGATATTAGAACTAAGTAAGATTTTTGCAATGCATTAATTTAAGAAGATATGTTGCATATATTTCACTTATAACAATGTATTGAAAACTACAAAAACTGTGTTAGTACATAATTGTTTATCCGTCTTTGAAGATCATGGATAGGCCACTCAATTCATAAAATTCACAATCATGGTCAGTTTTTTCAGTTACCACATTATAGCACCCAGTCCCAGTTAAAAATGTATAGTCCAGGTGACATTTAAAAAATAATTTAATGAAACACCACAAATCTAACAACAACTATAATTAATATATAAAAATAAATTTATAGTGAATCCTTGCCATGGTATTGATTGTAATGGTAGAGGAACATGTAACAATGTGGGAGGTGGTGCTGTATGTGACTGCAGCGATGGTTATGATTCTGTTGGTGGCACTTGTGTTGGTAAGTAATATATCAGTACCGGATTATAGCCTGTATGTGATCAGTATAAAACCAATCAATTTACAATGTTACGATATTACAATGTTTATCAAATATATTAAGCATATAATTAATATTTCACTCGAAACTGGGTAATGTCAAAATCTGTTACTCATACAGCCTCAATATATCTGAATTATAACTGCATAAGTTCTTTAGATCATTTTCCTGAAACAAATTAGTAGTCTTGCTCGAAAAATCTAGAAATGGGTAGTTATTTCAAAGGCTTTCTGACATCAGACAGGTAAGCAAGACGTGCAGTTCATTTTATATTGATGTATTGCCACATGCACATACTCTTTGGTCAGCTCGTATGCAGCTCCAACTTCCAGTTTCTACTTTCAGTTTATGGGCCATTAACCATATCCGGGACATGCAAACCCTTACATAGTCTGGGATGAACGGTTTCGCAGCTGTTTACTGGATTGATTGGAGAGATCGGGATCTATTTGTGTACAGTATGTCACAAACTTTGTCGCTGTAAGCGGTTTATATAATATACGTTTGCGATCGTCTTCAAGAGGATCAAAATGGTTATACTCTAAGGAATCAGCTAATAATCAGAATCCAGGAGTATTTGCAAATCGACATATTTGTAAGATCTGATATAGGGGTATAACAGGATCGCTAATTTTTAGGATATTCTTCATGTAGCGTTTTCTATCTGCGAGGATCTAATGCTTTAACAGTGGAATACCATCCTCAACAAGACAGACATCTGTTGGTGTCTTGCACCTCACGGAAAGAAGGGTTTTCACCAGTTTTGTATAGGCCTTTTCCATTATTTTTATATTATCTACCAGCCAGGTTTCAGATACATAAAGAACTGAAGCGATCACACAGGAATCAAAATAAAACTTGCCTCTTTAAAGCAAAAGGAATGGAAGTGTTCTTGGCACATAATATATTGAACTTGTTTACCATCCGTTCACATAAGGTCTCATGTAATTTTAAAACACTTTTCATTTTACCATCTGCAGTGAATAGAGAGCCGAAGTATGTATATTGTTCACAATGACTGATAGTAACGTTACTGATACACACACATTAATAATTTATTGATTCGGAACTACTCAAACCCGACGAGATCTTCTCACAGTGACATTTGATGAATAGTGACCACAAGTCCATGTAGTGGCTAGGAACCATTGTTTCGATATTAATGAAGTACGAAGGCGCTGGGTAATGACACTGCTTTGCGAGCCACAATGACGGAGTTCAAACAACCCAAGAAAATTTGAAGATGATACAACACCGATTGGAAATGGATGATCGCAACGGATTGCAACTACGAGGAATTACAGTATGGTGTCCTACGCACTATTCAGAATTCCAGAATGAGAGTAGCTAATAGTATTTAAGCAATATTGTTTTGTTCGAGTCATCTTTGAATGTACTCCTTTCTTGATGTTTTAGATAAATTTGAAACTCATCCTTGAATTATTATGAATAGATTGGATCCCATATATATATATATTATTTATTATTTCATAAATATATCAAGACATCTGAGATATTACATTTCGTAAAATTCACTATCATGGTCAGTTTTTTAAGCAATGTTTTCCCACATTACCCAGTAAAAAAATGTACAGTTGAGGTAATATAAAAAAAGTATTTTAATGTAACACTAAAAACCAACCACAACTATAATTAATATATAATAACTATTTTATAGTGAATCCTTGCCATGGTATTGATTGTAATGGTAAAGGAACATGTAACAATTTGGGAGGTGGTGCTGTATGTGACTGCAGCGATGGTTATGATTCTGTTGGTGGCACTTGTGTTGGTAAGTAATATATCGGTACCGGATTATAGCCTATATGTGATCAGTATAAAACCAATCAATTTACAATGTTACAATATTTACAATATTACAATGTTTATCAAATATATTAAGCATATAATTAATATTTCACTCGAAACTGGGTAATGTCAAAATCTGTTACTCATACAGCCTCAATATATCTGAATTATAACTGCAATTATTATCTTTAATCAGCTTGTATGCAGCTCCAACTTCCAGTTTCAACTTTCAGTTTATGGGCCATTAACCATATCCGGGACATGCAAACCTTTACATAGTCTGGGATGAACGGTTTCGCAGCTGTTTACTGGATTGATTGGAGAGATCGGGATCTATTTGTGTACAGTATGTCACAAACTTTGTCGCTGTAAGCGGTTTATATAATATACGTTTGCGATCGTCTTCAAGAGGATCAAAATGGTTATACTCTAAGGAATCAGCTAATAATCAGAATCCAGGAGTATTTGCAAATCGACATATTTGTAAAATCTGATATAGGGGTATAACAGGATCGCTAATTTTTAGGATATTCTTCATGTAGCGTTTTCTATCTGCGAGGATCTAATGCTTTAACAGTGGAATACCATCCTCAACAAGACAGACATCTGTTGGTGTCTTGCACCTCATGGAAAGAAGAGTTTTCACCAGTTTTGTATAGGCCTTTTCCATTATTTTTATATTATCTACCAGCCAGGTTTCAGATACATAAAGAACTGAAGCGATCACACAGGAATCAAAAACTTGCCTCTTTAAAGCAAAAGGAATGGAAGTGTTCTTGGCACATAATATATTGAACTTGTTTACCATCCGTTCACATAAGGTCTCATGTAATTTTAAAACACTTTTCATTTTACCATCTGCAGTGAATAAAGAGCCGAAGTATGTATATTGTTCACAATGACTGATAGTAACATTACCGATACACACACATTAATCATTTATTGATTCGGAACTACTCAAACCCGACGAGATCTTCTCACAGTGACATTTGATGAATAGTGACCACAAGTCCATGTAGTGGCTAGGAACCATTGTTTCGATATTAATGAGTTACGAAGGCACTGGGTAATGACACTGCTTTGTGAGCCACAATGATGTGAGCCACAATGATGGAGTTCAAACAACCCAAGAAGTAATTTCGGAGTAATTTGGCAAATTTTGGTGCTAGCACCAAATTTCGTACCCATCACCAAAAAGTACAAGTTTGCGATGTCCAGTGCTGTTTTCATTGATTCCATCGGATTCAGGACCCTCATAAACCCTTATAACGCAAGAAACAAGATGATACTATATACTGATCAATTTGCTTATTTTCAAAAATTTGGTGCTGGCACAAAAATTTTCACCCACCGGCGAAAAATACAAGTTTGAAAACTCTTATGAAATTTTTTACTGATTCCATTGAATTCAGAACCCTCACAAACCCGTATAACGCAAGAAACAAGGTGACACAATCAATTGATATATTTGATGGTTTTCAAAATTTGGTGCTAGCACCATATTTTGCACCCACTTCCGAAAAATACAAGTTTGATATGTCTAGTTCGATAATTATATATTCCATTTAATTCATAACAGCCATAAACCTCTAAAACGCAAGAAATAAATTGTCACAAGCAATTTTATCTATTGAATGGATTTTCAAAATTTCGTGCTAGCACCAAAATTTGCACACAGCACCGTAAAATACAAGTTTGATACGCTTGGTGCAACTCGTATATATTCTATCGAAACCAGAACCCCAAAAAATCCCAATTGCGTAAAAAACAAGTTTCAAACAATCAATTTACAAAATTGACATATTTCAAAATTTGGTGCTGGCACCAAAATTTGGCACCCGCCGAAAAAAACAAGTTTGAAATTTCTAAATCAATTTATATGAATTCCATCCAATGGCTAACACCAAAAAACCGGTGTAAATCAAAAATAGAGATGTTCCAATTCATATTTAATAAAATATAAAATTTTCAAAAAACGTCTCAAAAAAAGTGCCAAAAGTAGGGTTAAAAAATGGTGCTTTAACTCGAAAACTACCCAATATTTTTTAAAAGGTCACTACTTGGAAGACAATAGATTTTTAGGAAATAAAATTTCAGATTCCCAACTGCGTTTGTTTCAGAATTATTATAAAAAAAACCACGGGGGGGTCATATTGAGCCCCCCCCCCGTGTTTAATAGGGTTAAGGAGGAAAAACCAGCCGCAAAAAATCTAAGCATCTTTACCTGTTTTCACACCGTAATAAACCGTAAAGATGGTACAACACCGATTGGACATGGATGATCGCAACGGATTGCAACTACGAGGAATTACAGTATGGTGTCCTACACACTATTCAGAATTCCAGAAAGAGAGTAGCTAATAGTATTTAAGCAATATTGTTTTGATCGAGTCATCTTTGAATGTACTCCTTTCTTGATGTTTTAGATAAATTTGAAACTCATCCTTGAATTATTATGAATAGATTGGATCCCATATATATATATATATTATTTAGTAATTCATAAATATATCAAGACATCTGAGATATTAGAACTAAGAAAGATTTATGCAATGAAGCAATTTAAAAAAATATCATATTAGTACATATTTTATTAATCTGTCATTGAAAATCATGGATAGGCAAAACATTTCGTAAAATTCACTATCATGGTCAGTTTTTTAAGCAATGTTTTCCCACATTACCCAGTAAAAAAATGTATAGTTGAGGTAATATAAAAAAAGTATTTTAATGTAACACTAAAAACCAACCACAACTATAATTAATATATAATAATTATTTTATAGTGAATCCTTGCCATGGTATTGATTGTAATGGTAAAGGAACATGTAACAATGTAGGAGGTGGTGCTGTATGTGACTGCAGCGATGGTTATGATTCTGTTGGTGGCACTTGTGTTGGTAAGTAATAATACTGTCTTGTAGCCTGTATATCTGTTCTTTTTCATATTATATGTAGTTTTTATTTACAAATATGTTACACAAAGGCAAGTATTAAATTGCCCAATCGTTTTTATATTTAGTAGGTAATCGTCCGAATATTTAGTAAGTAAGAAACAGATCCGAATTTTTTATGATTTTCTTGGAGAAATGATATTAGTGCTATTCGGAAGAAAATTGAAGTAATACCTTATTACTGTATGTATTTGGTATTTACGTAAAAAATCTTAATAGTTATTATTGGAAATTGGGGAAAGGATAAGGATTAGTGGTCATTTTTAAGTGATACTAGGGACAGAGGAACATCTGGGCGCATTTATATTTACTTGGGCGTAATAGTTGTATTCATAGTTAACACATTGTTATTTACAGTGTATATTTAATAAGAATACCACCGCAACCGAACTTTGATAGTAAAATGTATAGCCACAGTAATCCCTTAGTAAGAACTCGTGTATAGGTCAACAAAAAGGCACTTTCATGGCGATATATGGTATACCAGTTTTTCTAAACCAACTTAGCCAGTTTAGATATTTCAGCTCAATTTAGATACCCAACTTAGAAACTTAGCCAACCAATTAGCTAATTTAGATAACTAAGCCAATTTAGATGACTATGTCCAATTTCGACAACCAATTTTATCCAAACAAATTTAGTTTCAGTCAAATTTAGTATAAAGGAGGTAGCGATATTAGGCGTAATTATTCATATTAGAAACGCAATAGAGCGCGCTTTTAATATTATTTAAATTTGGACTGGAATACTTAAGTATTAGCGCATTATCAAGGTAAATGTTGGGTTTAATAGACGCTTCGTGTGCACCAGCTAAGCCGACTCAAATTAAATGATTGGTACTCATTGCATTAGTTTTGCCGGATTAGGTTTCATTGGGGTTTAATTTATTTCGTTTATTTTATTTTAGTACATAAGTTAAGTGATTGAAATAAAACCTGTCAGTACTAATTTTGCTGACAAAATATTAGCTACAACGTTATTTATTTATTTATTTGATCAGATTGATTGCAGGAAGGTTGGACTGTATGTATATAGACACAGAATTGGTATTCGAAACACTAGGTAATCTGGTCCTATTGACAGCTGTTTGACCCAGGTTTAGCACATTCGGTATTCAGATTTATTATTAGATATTTTTGGATAAAATTATAAAAATTAAATTAGCCCGCGTCCCAGTGCACACCCAGAACTACAGATTGTTTGTCGACTGATAAGGCTTCACTACTTGAGTAATAAAATTGATTTTCCCCTTCTGGAGAGAGTAGCCCTGGTGAGGTTACACATTTGCCACAGTTAGCAACAGCTGTACGCCCGAGAATAGGAAGATTATTCGATTCTTCCACTGTTCGCGGGTGTTCAGCAGTGGTTGGTGGACCTTAGTGGGAAGACTACTGAGTAAAATTAGACAAGTAGTTGAGACCGCATTTAGAATGGCTCGACCTATTAGACTTTCGAAGCCCTGGAGATCAGTGCACCCAGCGAAGAATTTCTAGACTCTCGAGATCCGAAGTGAGAACATTTGTGGATTCGGTTCTTATCTTTACAGCAAGTAAAGATAATTGTAGATTCTTAATTGATTTATTACTTATTAATTATTGATAATTTAATAATAATTATATGTAATAATAATTGTAATTATTAATAATTGATTTAAATTAAAATAACGAGTAAAAGTATATAAGTATATTAGTATTATTATAAGTATTAAGTATAGAATTATATTAAGTATATAAGTATTATTATTATGGATCATAAATAATTGAAATTGTAACTACTAATAGAATCAAATTGCTTTATATGTTATTAATTATTGTTATTAACTCCTTCTCCAACATAATTATTGTCTATTAAATTAACCCTATTTTTACTCTAAGTTTATTCTTCATCCTCTTTAATCCCTTAAATCTCTTTTGTACCAATGAAGAACAGCTTCCTCCGGAACATCATGGTGAACTGATCGCAGACTTACTGAATTCAACTTCTGAAAGAAATTGGTAGCCCCGCACTGTCCTCAATCCCCAGCACACTGAGCCCGCACCCCAGCCACTTGGAACGGGACCCTCTTGTATATTTCACAATTCTGTAATGTATTCATAATTTGTATCAATATCATTATCTTTTTATTCCATAATTATGTTATAGTGAATCCTTGCCATGGTATTGATTGTAATGGTAAAGGAACATGTAACAATGTGGGAGGTGGTGCTGTATGTGACTGCAGCGATGGTTATGATTCTGTTGGGGGCACTTGTGTTGGTAAGTAATATATTGTATGTAAACTGCAATATACTGTAGCCAAAAATATTTGTTCTTTTTCATACTATTATATCTATTATATAGTTTTTATTGACAAATATGTTACACAAATGTATGTAAAGATAATTGTAGATTCTATATAATTAATTTAAATTAAATTAACGAGTATATTTTACAATTCTGTACTGTTTTCATAATTTGTTTCAATGTCATCATCTGTTGATTCTATCTTGGCATCAATTTGGGTTGAACATATTCGTTCTGGTGTTCTTGTTATGGTTTTTTTTTTTCAGATGGTCAGTTATTTTCCCATTCCAAAGCTTCATTGTCAATATTGTCCAGACCGCCAAGACCATCTGACCTGTTTTCATACGATCATAAATCCTTCTCCATAACACACCATGAATCTAGGATTAAAACAATATTGGTGTGTCCTAGTCATCTTTAAACTTACTCCTTTCTTGATATTATAGATGAATTTCAAACTCATCTTTGAATTATTTTGAATAGACTGGATCCCGTATTTATATATTCTTTCTTAATTCAAAAATATTTCAAGACATCTGATATATTAGAACTACGTAAGATTTAAGCAATGAATCACTTTAAGAAAATATGTTGCATATATTTTACTTATCATAATGTATTAAACACTGCAAAAACTATGTGTCAGTACATATTTTATTAATCAGTCATTGAAGATCATGGATAGGCAAAGCAATTCGTAAAATGGTCATGGTCAGTTTTTTCAGCAATGTTTTCCCTCATTGCCCAGTAAAAATAAATGTACCATTGAGGTAATACAAAAAAAGTAATTTAATGTAACACTAAAAACCAACCACAACTATAATTAATATATAATAATTATTTTATAGTGAATCCTTGCCATGGTATTGATTGTAATGGTAAAGGAACATGTAACAATGTAGGAGGTGGTGCTGTATGTGACTGCAGCGATGGTTATGATTCTGTTGGTGGCACTTGTGTTGGTAAGTAATAATACTGTCTTGTAGCCTGTATATCTGTTCTTTTTCATATTATATGTAGTTTTTATTTACAAATATGTTACACAAAGGCAAGTATTAAATTGCCCAATCGTTTTTATATTTAGTAGGTAATCGTCCGAATATTTAGTAAGTAAGAAACAGATCCGAATTTTTTATGATTTTCTTGGAGAAATGATATTAGTGCTATTCGGAAGAAAATTGAAGTAATACCTTATTACTGTATGTATTTGGTATTTACGTAAAAAATCTTAATAGTTATTATTGGAAATTGGGGAAAGGATAAGGATTAGTGGTCATTTTTAAGTGATACTAGGGACAGAGGAACATCTGGGCGCATTTATATTTACTTGGGCGTAATAGTTGTATTCATAGTTAACACATTGTTATTTACAGTGTATATTTAATAAGAATACCACCGCAACCGAACTTTGATAGTAAAATGTATAGCCACAGTAATCCCTTAGTAAGAACTCGTGTATAGGTCGACAAAAAGGCACTTTCAATGGCGGGTGAGGGAGGTTGAACACGGCAACTTCACTCCCCTCATCTTCACGGCTTTCGGCGGGATGTCCAAAGCCGCCACGCAGTTTGTTACTCGCCTGGCCCACAAGATCGCAGACAAAAGGGAGGTCCGGTACTCCGACAGTATTATCTGGGTTCGCCGGCGACTGAGTTTCGCGTTGCTGAGGTCGTCGCTGCTCTGTTTGCGTGGCTGTAGATCAGCTTCTCGCCGCCCAGTCCGCTGCAATATCGCGGAGGCGTCCATTCTCCTGGCGAATGCAAACTCGGACCCAACAGGCTGAATGGCAGTGCAGTGGTAGACAGTGCAGTACACAGTACAGCAGTACATGCTGTTTAAATAGCAATCTGGTTGCTAGGCAGCCGTCAAATACAGCTGGTGGTGGTTGTACAATTGTTTTTTAAATTTCCCGCGTTTCTGTAATTACTGTTTTTAATTGTTTGTTATAGTGCCTATAATTGTGTTTGTATTTCTGAAGGTTTTTATTATTTTGTGAATAAATGAGGCTTGTAAAGTTAACAAAAAAAAAAAAAAAAAAAAAAAAAAAAAAAAAAAAAAAAAAAAAAAAAAAACTTTCATGGCGATATATGGTATACCAGTTTTTCTAAACCAACTTAGCCAGTTTAGATATTTCAGCTCAATTTAGATACCCAACTTAGAAACTTAGCCAACCAATTAGCTAATTTAGATAACTAAGCCAATTTAGATGACTATGTCCAATTTCGACAACCAATTTTATCCAAACAAATTTAGTTTCAGTCAAATTTAGTATAAAGGAGGTAGCGATATTAGGCGTAATTATTCATATTAGAAACGCAATAGAGCGCGCTTTTAATATTATTTAAATTTGGACTGGAATACTTAAGTATTAGCGCATTATCAAGGTAAATGTTGGGTTTAATAGACGCTTCGTGTGCACCAGCTAAGCCGACTCAAATTAAATGATTGGTACTCATTGCATTAGTTTTGCCGGATTAGGTTTCATTGGGGTTTAATTTATTTCGTTTATTTTATTTTAGTACATAAGTTAAGTGATTGAAATAAAACCTGTCAGTACTAATTTTGCTGACAAAATATTAGCTACAACGTTATTTATTTATTTATTTGATCAGATTGATTGCAGGAAGGTTGGACTGTATGTATATAGACACAGAATTGGTATTCGAAACACTAGGTAATCTGGTCCTATTGACAGCTGTTTGACCCAGGTTTAGCACATTCGGTATTCAGATTTATTATTAGATATTTTTGGATAAAATTATAAAAATTAAATTAGCCCGCGTCCCAGTGCACACCCAGAACTACAGATTGTTTGTCGACTGATAAGGCTTCACTACTTGAGTAATAAAATTGATTTTCCCCTTCTGGAGAGAGTAGCCCTGGTGAGGTTACACATTTGCCACAGTTAGCAACAGCTGTACGCCCGAGAATAGGAAGATTATTCGATTCTTCCACTGTTCGCGGGTGTTCAGCAGTGGTTGGTGGACCTTAGTGGGAAGACTACTGAGTAAAATTAGACAAGTAGTTGAGACCGCATTTAGAATGGCTCGACCTATTAGACTTTCGAAGCCCTGGAGATCAGTGCACCCAGCGAAGAATTTCTAGACTCTCGAGATCCGAAGTGAGAACATTTGTGGATTCGGTTCTTATCTTTACAGCAAGTAAAGATAATTGTAGATTCTTAATTGATTTATTACTTATTAATTATTGATAATTTAATAATAATTATATGTAATAATAATTGTAATTATTAATAATTGATTTAAATTAAAATAACGAGTAAAAGTATATAAGTATATTAGTATTATTATAAGTATTAAGTATAGAATTATATTAAGTATATAAGTATTATTATTATGGATCATAAATAATTGAAATTGTAACTACTAATAGAATCAAATTGCTTTATATGTTATTAATTATTGTTATTAACTCCTTCTCCAACATAATTATTGTCTATTAAATTAACCCTATTTTTACTCTAAGTTTATTCTTCATCCTCTTTAATCCCTTAAATCTCTGGTGTACCAATGAAGAACAGCTTCCTCCGGAACATCATGGTGAACTGATCGCAGACTTACTGAATTCAACTTCTGAAAGAAATTGGTAGCCCCGCACTGTCCTCAATCCCCAGCACACTGAGCCCGCACCCCAGCCACTTGGAACGGGACCCTCTTGTATATTTCACAATTCTGTAATGTATTCATAATTTGTATCAATATCATTATCTTTTTATTCCATAATTATGTTATAGTGAATCCTTGCCATGGTATTGATTGTAATGGTAAAGGAACATGTAACAATGTGGGAGGTGGTGCTGTATGTGACTGCAGCGATGGTTATGATTCTGTTGGGGGCACTTGTGTTGGTAAGTAATATATTGTATGTAAACTGCAATATACTGTAGCCAAAAATATTTGTTCTTGTTCATACTATTATATCTATTATATAGTTTTTATTGACAAATATGTTACACAAATGTATGTAAAGATAATTGTAGATTCTATATAATTAATTTAAATTAAATTAACGAGTATATTTTACAATTCTGTACTGTTTTCATAATTTGTTTCAATGTCATCATCTGTTGATTCTATCTTGGCATCAATTTGGGTTGAACATATTCGTTCTGGTGTTCTTGTTATGGTTTTTTTTTTTCAGATGGTCAGTTATTTTCCCATTCCAAAGCTTCATTGTCAATATTGTCCAGACCGCCAAGACCATCTTACCTGTTTTCATACGATCATAAATCCTTCTCCATAACACACCATGAATCTAGGATTAAAACAATATTGGTGTGTCCTAGTCATCTTTAAACTTACTCCTTTCTTGATATTATAGATGAATTTCAAACTCATCTTTGAATTATTTTGAATAGACTGGATCCCGTATTTATATATTCTTTCTTAATTCAAAAATATTTCAAGACATCTGATATATTAGAACTACGTAAGATTTAAGCAATGAATCACTTTAAGAAAATATGTTGCATATATTTTACTTATCATAATGTATTAAACACTGCAAAAACTATGTGTCAGTACATATTTTATTAATCAGTCATTGAAGATCATGGATAGGCAAAGCAATTCGTAAAATGGTCATGGTCAGTTTTTTCAGCAATGTTTTCCCTCATTGCCCAGTAAAAATAAATGTACCATTGAGGTAATACAAAAAAAGTAATTTAATGTAACACTAAAAACCAACCACAACTATAATTAATATATAATAATTATTTTATAGTGAATCCTTGCCATGGTATTGATTGTAATGGTAAAGGAACATGTAACAATGTAGGAGGTGGTGCTGTATGTGACTGCAGCGATGGTTATGATTCTGTTGGTGGCACTTGTGTTGGTAAGTAATAATACTGTCTTGTAGCCTGTATATCTGTTCTTTTTCATATTATATGTAGTTTTTATTTACAAATATGTTACACAAAGGCAAGTATTAAATTGCCCAATCGTTTTTATATTTAGTAGGTAATCGTCCGAATATTTAGTAAGTAAGAAACAGATCCGAATTTTTTATGATTTTCTTGGAGAAATGATATTAGTGCTATTCGGAAGAAAATTGAAGTAATACCTTATTACTGTATGTATTTGGTATTTACGTAAAAAATCTTAATAGTTATTATTGGAAATTGGGGAAAGGATAAGGATTAGTGGTCATTTTTAAGTGATACTAGGGACAGAGGAACATCTGGGCGCATTTATATTTACTTGGGCGTAATAGTTGTATTCATAGTTAACACATTGTTATTTACAGTGTATATTTAATAAGAATACCACCGCAACCGAACTTTGATAGTAAAATGTATAGCCACAGTAATCCCTTAGTAAGAACTCGTGTATAGGTCGACAAAAAGGCACTTTCATGGCGATATATGGTATACCAGTTTTTCTAAACCAACTTAGCCAGTTTAGATATTTCAGCTCAATTTAGATACCCAACTTAGAAACTTAGCCAACCAATTAGCTAATTTAGATAACTAAGCCAATTTAGATGACTATGTCCAATTTCGACAACCAATTTTATCCAAACAAATTTAGTTTCAGTCAAATTTAGTATAAAGGAGGTAGCGATATTAGGCGTAATTATTCATATTAGAAACGCAATAAAGCGCGCTTTTAATATTATTTAAATTTGGACTGGAATACTTAAGTATTAGCGCATTATCAAGGTAAATGTTGGGTTTAATAGATGCTTCGTGTGCACCAGCTAAGCCGACTCAAATTAAATGATTGGTACTCATTGCATTAGTTTTGCCGGATTAGGGACCATTGGGGTTTAATTTATTTCGTTTATTTTATTTTAGTACATAAGTTAAGTGATTGAAATAAAACCTGTCAGTACTAATTTTGCTAACAAAATATTAGCTACAACGCTATTCATTTATTTATTTGATCAGATTGATTGCAGGAAGGTTGGGCTGTATGTATATAGACACAGACTTGGTATTCGAAACACTAGGTAATCTGGTCCTATTGACAGCTGTTTGACCCAGGTTTAGCACATTCGGTATTCAGATTTATTATTAGATATTTTTGGATAAAATTATAAAAATTAAATTAGCCCGCATCCCAGTGCACACCCTGAACTACAGATTGTTTGTCGACTGATAAGGCTTCACTTCACTACTTGAGTAATAAAATTGATTTTCCCCTTCTGGAGAGAGTAGCCCTGGTGAGGTTACACATTTGCCACAGTTAGCAACAGCTGTACGCCCGAGAATAGGAAGATTATTCGATTCTTCCACTGTTCGCGGGTGTTCAGCAGTGGTTGGTGGACCTTAGTGGGAAGACTACTGAGTAAAATTAGACAAGTAGTTGAGACCGCATTTAGAATGGCTCGACCTATTAGACTTTCGAAGCCCTGGAGATCAGTGCACCCAGCGAACAATTTCTAGACTCTCGAGATCCGAAGTGAGAACATTTGTGGATTCGGTTCTTATCTTTACAGCAAGTAAAGATAATTGTAGATTCTTAATTGATTTATTACTTATTAATTATTGATAATTGAATAATAATTATATGTAATAATAATTGTAATTATTAATAATTGATTTAAATTAAAATAACGAGTAAAAGTATATAAGTATATTAGTATTATTATAAGTATTAAGTATAGAATTATATTAAGTATATAAGTATTATTATTATGGATCATAAATAATTGAAATTGTAACTACTAATAGAATCAAATTGCTTTATATGTTATTAATTATTGTTATTAACTCCTTCTCCAACATAATTATTGTCTATTAAATTAACCCTATTTTTACTCTAAGTTTCTTCTTCATCCTCTTTAATCCCTTAAATCTCTGGTGTACCAATGAAGAACAGCTTCCTCCGTAACATCATGGTGACCTGATCGCAGACTTACTGCAGACTTACTGAATTCAACTTCTGAAAGAAATTGGTAGCCCCGCACTGTCCTCAATCCCCAGCACACTGAGCCCGCACCCCAGCCACTTGGTACGGGACCCTCTTGTATATTTCACAATTCTGTACTGTATTCATAATTTGTATCAATATCATTATCTTTTTATTCCATAACTATTTTATAGTGAATCCTTGCCATGGTATTGATTGTAATGGTAAAGGAACATGTAACAATGTAGGAGGTGGTGCTGTATGTGACTGCAGCGAAGGTTATGATTCTGTTGGTGGCACTTGTGTTGGTAAGTAATATACCGGTACTTGATTATAGGCCATATATCAGTTCTTTATCATATTAAACAAGGGAAGTAAAGTAAAGGCGATGGTATAGATTCTATATAATTGATTTAATTAAATAATTAATGAATATATGTTAGGGATTGTATTTGAGATTGTCATTTATTTGCCCGTTCAAAAGGTTCCTTGTCAACATTGTCCTGGCTACCACCACGATCATTTAAAGTGTTTTCATTCCATTCCAAATCCATCTCCATTACAGGATTAGGTTGAATCTTGGATTGAATTATATTGATGTTCCATAGTCATGTAGTAAATTACTCTTTTCTGAGTAAGATTGATGCAATAACGCAACTTAAGAAAATAAGTTGCATGTAAATATATATTTCATTCACCATTCATCATCATTCACCATCAGTTTATTGAGTTGTTTGTTGGACTGTTTGGACATATAGAAGACTTCTGCTACCTAGGATCTTGGACTCAAATATCTGCTAATGACCTCCAAATATGAAAGGGCAACAAGGCATAGTCTGCCTGCCTTGCTAAACTAAACTATCTAGGGTATGGAAATCATCTTGAATAAAGCCTTCTCTGGAGGTAAGGTCTTTTTCCAGGCAGCAGTAAGCCTCTGCTCTTGTGGATGCTTCTCAGGATTCATCACATAATATATCCCCACTTAACAATCAAGGAACTGTACAATCTCGGAAGCGACCGAGAATTGACACAGCCGAGGGCCACCCAGCAGGCACTGGAGAGGTGACTTACCGGTCACTACAGAGCAGCCAGGCGAGGGAAAATGTTGTGGTCAGCCATTGACAATCCCGAAACGTCTTCTGAAAAACCCTGATCTTGATAATGCAGATGGATTGAAGTTATATTGCTGATTGCGAACAGTGGAGGTATTGCGTGGCATGGCCATCCCAGTAGTATGGCCAATGTATATATGTATTCGTACATAGAAGCCCCTTTCAAAATTGTGGAAGCTGCTGCGCTGAAGAGGCTCAACCCTTTGCTGATATCAAACCAAATCGCTACTAGTAGGATACTCTATCTCTGGATATTTGAATCATATATATTTTTTTAATGTTCTTCTTGCATTTTGCATTGTTTATTTTTTAATACTATAATAAAATTATATCATATTCTAGAACATTAATCAACATTAAATAATGGAAAATTGCAAGTAAAAATTCTCGAAATTTGTCATATTGGGAGGAGGGAGGGGTTGGGGGTGGGGATGGTGGTTTGGGCTTTGGGTCCCTGAATATCGACATTATATTGGGAGATATAGTGCAATAATTAAACATATGTCAAATTATCTCATCTTATTGGGTTTTTTTAATTTCAGTCAAGTGCATTATAATATACATTAGTGTGTTCTGAAAAAACACTTTTTCCTTGGAATTTAGGTGCACTCTATTTTTGGTGTGTGATTTGGTTCTCAATCATGATATTTTAAGTAAAAAGCCGATTACTCAAAATTTAGACCCCCAGCAGCCCAAAAAATCACAAAATTTTGAAAAAAATTCTCGAAATTTGTCATATTAGGAGGGGGGAGGGGTTGGGGATGGGGTTGATGGTTTGAGCTTTGGGTCCCTGAATATCGACGTTATATTGGGAGATATAGTGCAATAATTATACATATGTCAAATTATCTCATCTTATTGGGTTTTTTAATTTTAGTCAAGTGCATTATAATATACATTATAGCTATATAGTAAGTATATTTATTAGGTAGCCTTGCACCAACATTAAATTACTATTTGTTAGAAATCGCAAACTAACAATTAATTTCTGCTTTGTTCCTCACAATTTAGAGAGTCTTTGTGATGGCGCTATGTGTAAAGATGACCAAGTTTGCCAGGCTGATCATGATGGCCACCACTGTTATTGTAGTGATCACAGTCTAGCTATAGATGAGAAGAGTGGTGAATGTAAGGCATGTGATGGAGGATCAAACATAGAGGTGTGTTCTTATGTTCAAGTTTTTTTATATGTCATTCATTAGAGTATTGAGTGGGTCAATCACTTTTCCCTTAAATTGCTCAGGAATGGTGCCAAAAGTGGTAAATAGGGTAATTCAATAACCAAATTCAAAAATGAATTGACTTTGGTCCTGAAAATGTGGGGCAAAAGGCAAAAGTATTTCGTATCTTGGCATAGTAATTAAATCCGTTTGCATATCTCTTGAAAGGTTCTGGGTTAAACCCCGTATGGGCACCAAAGAGTTTTCGTTTCAGCACAAATGCTTTAAGTGGACTAGCCAGGCACCAAAGAGTTTTCGTTTCAGCACAAATGCTTAATGTGGACTAGCCAGAGCTCTCTATAAAACAGAGCTCTCTATATATCTCTATAAAACGCATTATGGTTCACTGGTAATCAATCCGGTTGAGAAACAATGTTATCAAATCGCTGAACACTGCTATCAGAAGGAGTTACCAACCTATGGTATCTACCGCCGGTATGGACCGCCGAGAGGGGGGGGGGCATAGGGGGCAAAATTTTATTATTATTATTTTATTACACCCTTATTTTCTACAAATATTGCAATATTGTTTGGAATTTAAAACACAACTTGTTCAACTCATCATCGATGAACCCATAATTATCGATTTTGACTTTTTGTAATTTGACAACTGTAATTTGCAATTTGTAATTTGCAACTCCCTATCACCCATGACATTTGCTAGATCATCCGCATCTTCAAGGCCAGTGTCCTTTAAGATGCATCTCAAGAAAGTCATGGGCTGTCCACCATGCTTATTCACTCCATGAGGCTGCCAAAGTACAAGATTATGCACTGGCTGGTCCTCACGGCGAAAGCAATGTCCTGCAAAGCGGAGGCGATTTTGTTCTAGTGTCAAGCTTGGGGGAACCAATGAGACACCTCCAATGTTATATAGTGTCTGGTTGGAGATGTGTGCATTGTACTTGACACAATGAACCCGGCGTAGCATTCTTGTGAATGTGCCATCCAGAGATTTGGTGTCCTCAGCAGTTAGAGCCCAGCATGGACTCCCATAGAGGAGTACTGGAACTACTGCTGCTCTAAATAATCGGACCTTAAGTTTCCGATTAATTCTCGGTGACTTCCAAATCCTGGAAAGCCTATTCAAGGCTGCCCATGCCTTTCCCTTACGTATTCGAAGGTCCTCACCTGACTTCCGGATCCATGATCCCAGGTAACAGAAGTCGTCCACATGCTCAAGCATACCATCCTTTGAGCTTATGCTCATCCGATCAGAGACTTGCTGAGGACTTTCAAAGTTAACTGTCAGAATTTTGGTCTTTCTGGGGTTAATAAAAAGACCAACACTAGAAGCAGCATGTTCTAATGAGCTCGAGGAGCCGTTGGGCTCCCTCTAGTGATTCTGAGAGTACTCCTAAGTCATCAGCAAAGTCTAGATCAGTTAGGTACTTGGCAGGATTTCCTCGACTTCTGGGGCCAGTAGGTGGAGTTATCATCACCCCATCATCATTACCCATGACTCTAAGGACATGCGTAGAACATAGTCAACCACAATAATGAACAAGAATGGTGCAAGTGTGTCTCCTTGGAGGACGCCCCATAACACTTCAAATGGTTCTGTGTCACCGTCAACAGTAGACACAAATGTTGTCGAACCATCGTATACTGATCTGATTGCTGCAATAATTTCATCAGGAATCCCATATAATGAAAGTATGCTGAACATACGTGATCGAGAGACTGAATCAAAGGCCTTGAAGAAGTCAACAAAGATAACAGCCAGATGCCTGTCTTTCTTTTTTGATAACTCTTCAATTATCCTTCTAAGTGCCAAAATGGGCTCCATGGTCCCACGACCTTTACGGAACCCATTCTGATTTCCACGGAGCAGTCTCTCAATGGGATCCCTGATGCGATTTAATAGAATTCTATTGTATAGCTTTGCAGCAATCGAGATCAATGAGATTCCCTGAAAAGAACCATAGAGTGTTAGGTTGCCCTTCTTGGGAACTGGCACCAACTTATTTGTTTTCATTTCTTGTGGGACTCTTGTTGTTCGGTACATGTCTACTATGATGGGAAAGATGAGCTTTAAACACTCAGGTATTTTAAAGACCTCAGGGGGAACACCATATATTCCACTGGCACGATTGATTCCTCTGCAAAGGAGATATCGCCAATGGGAATATCTGGGAGTACAGACTCAGACACTTTTACTTCTATAAAGTTATCAGGCAATACCCTGTCATTATTGAGGAGCTTTTCAAAGTGGGCCTTCCAACCATTGAGGCGATTGGCTGGTGATTCAGCCTTAACCTTGGTGGTTGGTTGGCTTTTCCACCCAGTAAGCAAGTTGATGGATTTCCATGCCTGGGATGATTGCCTGCTGTCATCAGCATCATTGATGGCATCAACCTGTTGGAGCATTAGCTCCTGTAGATTAACAGAGTACTGCCTGTGTGGGACCTAGATGCAGCCTTAACTGCATTCTTGGCCGCTGTAGTCTGTTTGAGTCAGGACTCTTTCTGCGCCTTATAAAGGTCATTCCGGCACTTCTGAATTTTGATGTCAGTCCAGGGGGCCCTTTTCCTGTTTCGAGGGTATACAGGAACTGTTTCTGCAGCTGCTAACTTGACTGCTTCTATGAAGGCAGTATAGCCCTCACAGTGATCTGCCGCCTCAGAGGCTAAGAACCTCATACCTGTTGCTCAGCTGTAGTGTGAAGCTGGATCTCACACTTGGCTGTTGCAACAGAGAGGACCAGTCATGCCGCGGCAAGGCAGATTTCATTGTTCTGCTAGCACCCAGACTAAGTCTTACCTTGGCCACAATAAGGCGGTGATCACTGGAGAAGGGTCGAAGTGTAAATGCATTACAGTCTTGTATAGAGCTCCTGTATTTCCTACGAAACAGAATCTGGTCTATCTGGGACTTGTGACCACTGGGCCCACTATGAGTCCATAGCTTTCCAGTTCGTTTCTTGAACTGGGTTCCAGCCGAAAACAATCCATTTCCAGAGATAAAACCCTGAAGATGGACGGAATTTCGGTTAACACTATTGCTATAGACCCAGGGCGATGTAGGTGATTGATGCAGACTTGCATTAAAGTCTCCCAGGAATGTTAAGAATGCATGCTGATCCACTCCATCAGTAGCTGCTTGTAGATTGTGGTAGAAATTTTCCACCTCCTCTACAGGGGCAACACTAGTTGGAGAGTAGCACACAATCAGAACCACCTTAGGAAACGTCTTAGCCAGTCTTCCAGAACATGAGATGTGGCAACGGATGATGCGGTTAGAGATTTGGTCTATTTTGTCCAATGCTGCATGTGCAGTTGGATTCATCAATAGACCAATTCCACCATTGCCACTATCATCTGCTGACGCGAGGGCGAGTCGCCAACTGCCCCCCATGTCCTTAATCAGAACCTCATCAGTCTGTCCAGTCTGCATTCGGTGCTCTTGAACACCCACTGCGCTAAGAGAAAGCTTATCTGCCAAGGCAGTCAGCTCACCTTTTCGCATTGGGGACCCGAGTGTTAGGGTGTTTACTGAGGCTACTTGAATAGGCTTTCCAGGATTTGGAAGTCACCGAGAATTAATCGGACACTTAAGGTCCGATTATTTAGAGCAGCAGTAGTACCAGTACTCCTCTATGGGAATCTATGCTGGGCTCTAACTGCTGAGGACACCAAATCTCTGGATGGCACATTCACAAGAATGCTACGCCGGGTTCATTGTGTAAAGTACAATGCACACATCTCCAACCAGACACTATATAACATTGGAAGATGTCTCATTAGGTTCCCCCAAGCTTGACCCTAGAACAAAATCGCCTCCGCTTTGCAGTACATTGCTTACGCCGTGAGGAACGGCAGCTGCAATGCAGCATGCCGATCCTAGTAGTAGTAGAGGCTACTCTAGTGACTTGCCTCAGATTCAACAATGGCTTTGTTGGTTGGGGTGGAACATGAGAGTAGCTTCCAACTGCAGAATCCCTCTCCCCCTCTCAATCTGGCCTCCCTGGTGACCCAGAGTTTGGGCTAGAAAGGTCATCAGGAAAGGGACTCAAAGAATTGTTAGCTGCGGCTGCTCTCTCTCCAGTCGTGGGTGAGACAGGCAGCCGGTCAGGAGATAACTGACGCCTATGAGACCGATTGTGTCTGGTAATTCCACTGGCCTCTAGTGGCCGGACCTCCGCATTACTAATGTAATCCATAGTGGGGGTTGGGGGTGCTTTTTTGCCGAGTCAGCTCTCGGGGCAAATACCACACCCTGGGTTGCCATTCCACAGGATGGGTGTCGCAGTGGAGTCAGATATGAGGCCCATCACCCATATCTACTCTGGACGCAAAACCTGCCTTGGTGAATTAATATCCCGCCTCAATGGTAAATTCACAATTTAGGGAAAGGAACAGGTTACAGTGGCACGTCACTTTAACAAAAACAATAAACTAAACACAATACAACAGGTTACAGTTTTATATTTGAGAGTAATCATCTGTTATTGGCGTCTAATTTCCCCTGGAGAAGGATGAATATTTATTGCGTCCGTCCCCCCCCCCCCCCCCCCCCCATATCTGTATTTAGCAGTAGCAAACAGACATTACCATACACATTAATGGTACTGCATTCTACGTACATACAATTATCGGGAAATACCGGGTAACCCGCCTCGGGTATTGCCAGCTAGTTATATTTATAAATAATCAACATTCTAAAACGTGTTATTTATCTCAAGAGTAGCTTGTCAACAACGGTATTCCTATACAACATATATATTGCGTAGCTACACATTTACATAGACATATAAAATATGGCCACCAGCGAACAATAATTCTTGCAATCCTTTACCGAGCTATACTATACTATTATATTATATTATATAGTATATTATATTAATTATATATAATTTATCAATAAGGTATGTGGTTATCATTCTACGGTACTACTTGCTCTATTAGGTGTGTGGTGATCATTCTACTTGCTCCATTAAAGACAATTTGATGGTTTGTGGTTGTAACTACATCGACGATGGTAAAGGCAATTGTATTAAAGAGCCAGAACCTGAAAATGAAAAAGGTATATTAAAAATGAAAGATAATGTGATTTAAAGTTGAATATTAACATCTGTGAGTTTCTACATTTCATTACATAGTTGCAACTACTGTGAAATTTTAATCTATACCTACAACCAGTACGTAATTTACAGTAAGTAACTACTTTCCCAGCTTAAACTCCAGTAGAGATGGGAAAAGTCACCTAAAAAAAGACAAATAAAGTAATAATGTTATTAGGTCATGATATATTTTTCCAACAAAATTAGTGACATTAATTGTCAAAGTTTAAAAGCTTAATAAGGAAATTCATGATAATATATGATACATAAACATATTATTATTATACCTTTCAGAAGTATGTGAAGACTCGAATGGTGCCTGTCAGGGATGGGCAAATAATAAGGGCGAATGCAGGGTCAACCCTAAGTATATGTTGAAGAGCTGCCCTATTGCCTGTCGAATGAACACTTGTTCGAATGTAGATAATGGTGAGTGTTTTACAATAGGGAACATAAATTATTAATTATAATAAATATAATATAATTAAGAATATAAGAGTTAATGGTTTATCATTGTTAGTAATAGCTGATTTATATAAGTACTGGTAAAACAACAGCACAATCAGTATGTACAGGCGACGGTTAAAACCGTCTGACTTCCACAGTAATTAATAGCCAACTGAACACAATTAATATTGGGTAACGGATTTATACAGATTACATGGAGAGCATATCACACAGACCTAACTACACATTGACCTACCAATAGATACGCATTAATTGGCCATGTGCTGCGCCACTATTGGATGGTTTTCTCCCTCTGCCACTCCCTGTTCCCTTTTGGCCCTATGCTAGCTTCCTCCCTGAGATGAGTTATTAACTATTTCCAAGCTAGCATTACATTGCCTTACATTCCTTCTCAGTATACAATATTATATTGGATATAGGATATTGCATACTCGGGTGTGATTCGTAAATCACTCTGTCCCCCCTTCTCTCGCTAGATGGTGTGCAGTGGATGGATCCACTAACAATTAACGTAAAATGGGCAAAATGTATTTTTATAATATTGTGAATAGGTAAAAGTCATTAAATAATAAATAATTTTTTTTAATTATATACACTCTGTGTGGAGTAAATTTATTTATTTATTATATTATTAAAGTATATAGCATATACATACTGTAAATTAAAACAGTGTCAACTGAAATTTGGTGTAAACACCAAAATATATATAAAAAAAATCTGTTTATAAAAAAGTGAATTAAACTTAAATTGATTTGGCACCAAGCTGGGTGACAGATGGACATTTTTTGCAATGTAGTACATGGTATCTAGTTATAGATACATCATTGCAGTATTTGCAACAATAGTCCTTTGTGATTGGATGGAATGGCGTAACGTTATCACACACTTTAAATTGAAAACCATGTGCTGTGAGTCTTGTTACCAAAATGTTGATTCAATTGTAGTGGTTTCCGCCAAACATCTGAGGTAAATGCTGGCCCGAGTGAATAATTTTCCAACTCGAAATTGTCTTCGTGATCATGGCGGTAGTTCTGGTATTGTTCTAAAACCGTCGGATTAAATATCGCTTGGTTACAGTTCTCAATCAGAGTAGGACGCCCAATTAGTTTCAGGGCCATTATTGTAGCCGAGGCATTTTTTGGTAGACCTAGGAGCTTCTTTATAAATGCAAACTTAATTCTGTCCAGTTCCTTGAAATTTTCGAGAATAAAGTATTTACCAATCTCTGAGAATGCATATACAACCATCAGCAAAATTTTCATTTCAAAAATTTTCATACCCGTAGATATTGACAACATCTGTTGGTTACTTAGGCACCCAATAGCTGCAAGTGATTTTCTCTTTTTTAATTCTACATGCTTTGAGAAACACAGTGACGGTTGCGACGGTTGAGAATTCCCAGGTATTCATATTGGTTAGTTACTTCAAAGTTTTGTCCAGCATATGTAAATACATCAAGTATGACAGTCGACCGGTTTTTCTAAATCTGATAATCTTTGTGTTCTTTATATTGAGTTCCATACCATTTTTTCGGCACTATTTCTCTAATTCATCTAAGGCTTGCTGGATGTCGCTGCGTTCTTTCGAGTATATCACAAGATCATCAGCGAAGAAGATGAAGATGAACCTCAAGGATTTAGCTATTCGGCGTAGAACGATAGCCAGATCAGCTATGAACATTAAGAAGCAAGAGGGAGAGAGCCAAGATAATAATAAGAAGAAGAGAGATACCAATCTTCTGCATACGTTTCTGCTGTTGTAGTTACCGGAATCTGCATATTGTCAGGATCGTTTACATACCCAATAAGATTGCTGAAATGTTATTCTAGATCGTCTGTTGGTATTGGTGCCACTGTGTTCACAAGTTTCCCCTTAAATAAGGACCATGGTATTTCATACTGGTACCTCCAACCAGGGGCCGTCATGCTGTTGTCATCTTGGTTTTCAACATCTATGGTGTCATCACTGGTAACTGGGTCGTTGGAGTAGAAACTTTGGCTGAAACCCGACCCGATTCTTTACTGGTTAGGGTGCTTAGGTTTAGCACCAATATTCAGTGACATTCAATGCAAAAGAGGGGCATTTATAGGAAAGTTATCGGGGTTGAGACATGAGTTTGGGTTTGCCACACCCAGTACTATTACTTTTGTGCAAAAGCTATATGCGACGAGTTTTTATGGGGGGGGTTTGTGGGATTTGTTCTCGAAAGAATGTAATAAACCTTTCACAGCCTGGCAACTCTAATGTTAGAATGGTTTGGGGACTACCTTTCAATGCGCACCGTTATATTGTAGAGGGAATTGTAGATTTTATACATCCACAAGTTATGCTTTATTTACGGTCAATACAATTTGCGAAAAGTATATTATTATCCAGTAAATTATCTGTACTGTTTTTGGGAAGTTTATTATATGAGGATTGTAGCAGCATATTAGGTTCGAATTTACATAGAATTGCAAATGTATGTAATTGTAGCGGTGTTAAAGAATATTTCTCCTTCTGTTGTTTCCAAGTTAAAATATAGTGTGTTACCGGTGGGTAATTGTTGGAAGGTGTCAACCTGTCAGGAATTAAATGGGGTGTTGTATGTAATAATCGAAGGGTTTACACGGGATGAGGTGTAGCTTATGTTAAATTACGATTCTGCGTCATAATCACTAAATATTATTCATATTTTTTGTTTACTTTTAAGTTTTTGAGAATCCGGCCATATATTACATTTCTTAATCACAATAATAATTCACCTATATATTATTCGTACCATTATTTCTGCTGTATTTGTGCTGTTGTACTAGTGCTTATTCGTTGTTATGATTATCACTATGCACGTTAATAATAATAATAATAAAAAAGGTATAAATTATAAAATAAATACTATCACAAATTGATCCTCTAATACTTCGATAACTATTTATAGCTTCATCTGTAATTCAGTATAGCTATTAAATCCATAGACAATACAATACGTTACATAATACAATTATTTAAAATTGTTGTAAATTGTGATTAAATTGTGAATAATATTGAGCCATACTAGCACTTATAGAGCTACGGCTAATGCTATATATTGTATATCGTGTTATGTCTAGAAACATGTCTATTTGTCTATAACTATAAATTAATAAATAGGAATTTGAATTATTATATTCCTAAATCATATCTTATTACTTCCCACATTCTATAGCTGTTGATGTTGCTGGTTGTTTTGACACAATAGACTGCAGTGATATAGATTGCCATCCTCACGATAAATATGAAAAGTATTTTGCCTGGCACCGTTGCCCTAGCACATGTGATTTATGCCATACTCAATGTGAGTAAATAATATACTATACTAATATACTAAATAATAATATATATATTCGATGATTGCAGGGACAAGGGACGTGTACTTTACGAGCCATACAACGTACGTAATAACTATTTACATACTTGTGTGTAAAGTAGCACTTTATTACATACTTGTGTGTAAAGTAGCACTTTACAGTGTGATGATCCGAGTGGCTTTGTTATACGAACGAACGTTAGTGAGTGAGTGAAAATAAAGCCACGAAGACCAGAACACTGTAAAGTACTTTGCAACAAGTATGTATGTAGTTTTATTCCAAAATTTTAACATTACGAAATGATTGTACATTACATATACATTATAAGTGATAGAAACTGCACAAATTATATTAGTTGCTGTATAAATAACTGTAAAAATGACATAAATTATGTTATAAATAAGTTAGCTTATATTTATGGTGGCGTTTGCAGCCATGTTATAATATATATAATATAGCTAGGCCCAAATGGTTATCAATAGCTATACCCCGCCTACCGGTAGGTAATGCAGTAGGCCTATCTGGCTGTCAGGCAAATTTCCACATATTGTTTACGTGGTATCCAATGACGCCGTTAAGTATATAGGGCCTTGAAATAATTCCCAGGAAGGCGCTCTATAAATTATTATTATTATTATTAAGTAATGTCCCCTTAGTGGACATTACTTAACGCCGTCATGGGTTACCATGTAAACAATAACACCAAATACAATACTAAATGTACAGGCTAATACAATGCTGTAATGACCTCTAAAGTTGTAAAGTGCTAAATAACAACTCGCTGTTAATACTAATGGCGTTGAGTAATGTTACAATTTTGGAATAAATGTAATTAAATAAAAGTGAGATACATTACGTTCGTCTGTTGATATGTCAATTATTAAAATCATTATATTATTCACAGAATTCAATTGTTCCAGCATGTAACTTAATATTTATAGCAAATTAAAGGAATAATTAAAGTATAATATAATTGCATAGCAAGTAGTCCAATACTAGATGTAACCAATAATAGTTGGATCAATTAATCAATCAATTGGACAAGCTAAATTCTACCTAAATTAGTTTCATTAACTCAATGATATAAATTCCGTCAATAATGCCCTTTGCATCCACAATATATTGTATGGAACACCCATCAACAGAACCTAAATGCCATTATTATAATAACACGGCTTTAGTTAATATTTATTAATTGCAGTGCCACCAGGTTGTTATAACCGAAGTTCTGTTTGTGATAATCTATACGCCCGCAGTGAAAAAAATGGGGAGGAACCATGCACCTCTACTTACATGAAGTTATTCTGCCAAGAGAAATGCGAGTTGTGTTAACAAACTAACGTTGGTGTTTGGATTAGGTATACTGTTTTTCTTCAAGACTTATAGTCGTTCTTCTTTTGGTAGATTGTCAGTAAGAATATATAATTACTGACAATTTTATAGTCGTTCTTCTTTTGGTAGATTGGCAGTAAGAATATATAATTACTGACAATTTTATATTAATGTACACATGTACAGTATATCTTTATATTTCATATGTGGTATACAGAAAATTTATATATGTAATAAATTCCTTTTTACTTTACTGGTCTTCGTGTTTAATCACATTTAGTTTAAATAAATTGATCCGTTATTGTTCGCGCTTTTAGACCTTTAACAGTTTAACATGCTAATTTAAGTGTCTTTATGAGTTGATAATCGCCCGTACTAATTGACATCAGCTGAAGCCATTCTAGTGCGGCGTATGACCCAGGGGTATGGGAGACTGGATTCTATTGCAGAGAGAAGGGTAGAATACTTTGTATTATTCGATTGATCACTACTATATATCTCCGACAACTATATTTACTTTCAGGGAAATATTAACAGTTCCATTGGGACGTGGCGCTTTAAGTATCACGCAGAGTTATGTCTGACACTAATCACAACGAGTGGCAGTGGGATAACGCAAATGGCGCATTCTTTAGGAATGCCTTATTAACCTTCACACTCAACTTCTGTACTAATATTCACACTAACACACACTGATTTGTGACTGTCACCAATTTTAGTCATATATAAGGAGGATTGCAACTCACATACGTTGGGGTTATGAAATAGCATTAAATTCATTGAACAACCTTTAGGGCTCGTTTCAGGACAGTTGTCATTGGTTGTCTGTACGACAGCGGTAGGTCGACCGTACGTAGTAAGAATTTTCTCGGTTTAATTGTTTTTTCTAATTCGCGCTCGTTCCCTTGCTTTGTAATCATATGGTCGTCTATGAACTTCTTGTAACTCAGGATGCGAGTTTATGAACAAGTCGCCGTATTCCTGATCTTGGCGGATGAAGTTTAGGTTTAGGTTTAGGTTTATTTTTTTAATAGCTAATTAAAATTAAAAATTCACTGCATTGAGGTCATTATATTCAGAAATTAATGATTAATGCTTAGAATACATATACTGTGTAATATTTATTATTTAGCAGACGTCGCGCAGCGGGTAATATTTTCTAATCAACTGCAATAGATCAGAAAATGGATTTTCTTTGTGTAACATCTTCCACCTAAACTCTGCCAGCTATTGGGCGAAAGTTGACCTCTTGATACCTATGTTTCGCCTTAGAATGTGGAGTTTGGCGTGACGTCAAAGAGACTCAATCCGTTGGGTCGCACCAGTCTTCCTGTTCACAAAGCGACCCTTTCCTTTACAAATATGGTTAATCGATAAATGTTTATATCGACCACTTCCGTCTACGGCCCGCCATGGCCATTTCTTGTTAGTAATTCCAACTGACGTCCCACAATAAGCCGCCCATTGATCAGAATGGATTATTAATCCACCCTTAACATTGGCTTGAAGAATTGGCCGCAAAGTTCTTGCATTACGTCTCAACACGTTGAACAATCGGATGTCGTTCTTACCATCTGGCCGCTTCCAGACAAGGCCGAAAATCCATGGTCCGACCACCTGTTTCCCGTAATTGAGTGAAGATGGAGGAACTTTAACTTTATCCCCTAGAAGTTTTCTACCCCTGTTATATTTACGTTTCCCTCCAAAGTAAGATTCATCAATTTGAACTACTTCTCCAGGTCCACCCATCATTTCAGCATCCTCTTGGTCCTTCTGAAACAATTCCCGCGTGTAATTATGCCAATTATGCCAACAAGGCTGTGATTATTGATTTGCCCTATAATTCCTTTTAACATATGGTGAGTTGTTGTAAAGTCAATGGCATTGACGAAAGTGTACTCAATCCATAGAACTTGACGTATCATAAATTTCGAATTAGAAAACCAGGTACCGTTGCGAGCAGATTCTATATGTTTACCTTTACCTTTACATCTGTGAATCAAATGTAGACGACTTTTATTCTTTAGTAATGTAACGCGTGTTTGAGCATCACAACCTATTTTAGAACATTGTCGGATTATCTTGTCATCATTGGATGGTAAAAGGCCAATTGACTGTGCGTAAAAAATTGCACTTTCCTCACACATTAAGTTCTTACACAATTCCACTATACCCAAATCAGTCATTATTTACGTGTTAGCAATCACAAATTTTAGCTATAGAAATTATATTATTCTAGAAAATTCACTTTCCTTGACATCAAATAAAAAAAAACTAACAAAAAATGAAATTTGTATTATTTTTTATTTTTTTGTTCTAGAACAAAAAAATATTTGTTCTAGAACATTTTATTATTTTTTTCAAATGTATTTCATGTTCTAGAACATTAAAAAAAAAAAGAAATAGCAAAAACTAGCTAGTAATAAAAAAAAATTTTTTTGGGGGGGGGGGGTGTAGCTATAACACACTAGTACCTAAGTACCTTAGCAAAGTAGATTAGAGTATATATCTACTGTACAGTATAGTATGTTCCTGCGTTCCAACGTACGATATAATAATATTTATAATATTCCAAATTTTGAGTTGGGTACTACAGTTCTTTTTCTTGGGTGACCATTTCGATATGGAGAATTGGGTTTGGAATTCCTAACTAATGATGATCATTAGTTATTGATCATTAGTTAGGCTATGATTACACACATTTAGTGTTTTCTTGGAATAGTAGAGTGAGTGCTACTAGTAGAGTGAGTGGCTAGTGAGTTTCCTGGTCTCTGCATTTCTCTCAAGGTGTCAAAATCCATAAATCACATTTTTATGTTAAGAGGGACCCCTAGACACCAAACATCCGTTATAGGAATTCAGGTTATTGGGATTAATATTCCTAAGATACTTGCGAACATATTTAGTTGAAATATTCTCGCCAAAACGCTTCATCAGTTCGTAACTGGGAATGCGAGATTTTTGTTCGACGGATGCAAAGAGGTATGGGTGAAATGCATAGACTCCTTCATATGCACGTCCTGGATAGTATCGGTGATGTGATTCGCAATGGAGATCCGCGTTAGCTTCCCAAGCTCTGATGTAATGCAGGGTAACTATTTCGTCTACGCTCTCCAGATCTCGGTTGAAAGGGCAATCGAAACTTGCGTGTCCTTTGAACTGACAATGGTGACATTGAGTCATAAATTGAGGACAGACGGCGAAGATGTATAGATTGTTGAGTCTACAATATGCACAATAAATCTCCATAATATATTGATCTTTAAAGTAGGAGCAGAGTTTGTTGGAGTCTAAGGGGGTAAAGTGGTCATGTGATGCACATAATCGGCAACGTTTCCTAGAAATATAACTGGCATGTCGATAATCATATGCCGTGAGACGTTGTGGACCTTGGTACCATACCAACACGTAATCGTTATCACTACTCCTGGGTGTTGCGGGTTGAATTTCTTCGGATTCTAAGCAAATTGGTTCTTCTTCAACTTGCAGAGTTTCTACGGATGTAACCGTTTTCTCTAGGAAACCCACCGTTTGAACTTCCACAATAGAGTATCCTGTAGGGATTTTGGGCCTTTCCACAACAGATGAATGTAGGTTGTTTATGCAAACGTCCTTGAAAATGGCAAATCCAGCCACTATCTAATTTCTCAGCGGCGGAATCTCTCAAGCTAAGTTTGGTTAATGCGCGGTCTTTGAACTGACTATCAACATTACGGAACGGAGTCAGAAAGCGCCTAAAGCATTCGAATCGGATGGATTTATTGTGTTCATCTAGTTTAGCGAGTTTAGTTCCAAGCACCAGTGGGTGGGCACGTATGGTTTGGCTGCACACATCGGCTATCCAATATCCATCCGGAAAGTGCAGCATTCTCGAATATGGTATATATAGCTAATGAGGGACGGAGGGGTACACTCATAAAGCTATAGACAACTCCAGGTGCTGTTAACTGTCCATCAAAATATAATCGCGAATAATGGTCAATATAAACTCGTTGATAGATAACGGGATCCCCAACTTTGAAATTCCATCCGTATTCTTGGAAGGCCAGATGCCCGATGGAAGTCCTTTGTACTTTGTTAATTCCACTTGGTGTATTAGTATACAGGGTCCAGAAAAAACCTCGACCTTCTGCCCAAGGCAGTTGGAACAATTGGGTGTCTACGAAAGGGTATGGGATGGTTTCCATATTTCTAAAATCGTTCTGGAGATCTCCATAAATAGCTGAACCCATCTTAATGATTCTTTCGTCAAATAGCATTTCGAGGACTGGTTGGGGCAGCATAAATCCATCTATACCCATTGCCGATTTGCATTCTGTATTGATTACATACTGTTGCGCGAGCTCGAATTGTCCATGTCTGAGTCTCTTTTGCATATCTGTAAGGGTTTCAAAAGAGTAGTCGATCACGTCGGAACAGGCCTGAGTAAAAACATGGGTAGAACCAGCTAATCCTTGCATGTGAATCATTCGTATAGTTCCTAGTTCTCCAATATGAATACTACCTTCATTATCGTAGATAACCACTCTGTACATTTTGATAATGTTACGAGTTTCGTTCCACTCCTTTGTGGCCTTTTCTATAGTCATACCCACAGGATGCCATAATGTCGCTCGATCACTGGCGTTAGGTAAATCACGATATTTTAAATAATGGGTAGCATGTGTGGCTTCATCTCCATATCTCTGTATCCTTTCTTCTTCAAACAATACAACAAGATTCCAATGGACTAGTCGAGTTTTAATAAATCCATCGAGGTTATATGGAGGTATTACATCATTTTCTATTCTTGAGACGTTATAAGGTTTTCTAAATGAGTTTGCTTTAGCTAATTGTTCCAAATGATTTTGTAGTTGTTCAAGTTCAATAAGGTCTACGGGATTTATTAATGGTAGAAACTTTAAACTATGTGTAGGATCTTCGGCTTTCACCATATAATATTGAGCTAAGTGGACATAGTAGGGGTGGTCTTTGATCCCGTACAATGAGTTCTGTAAAGGTCTAGCGCATATGTTAACCTTGTGTACCATGCGACGGACAAGGTCTGCTCGATTGTCCGGAGGTTCAATGAGTATACCGTCGACACGAGCAGCTTCAATCGGTTGTAACATGGGAGCATCAGTGATAAGATCTCGAGATCTTAAGTTGATATCAACCGGTTGAGGTTGTGCTGTCGTGAAGAGTTTATCTCCGAACTGAGGAACCATTGAAGGATGAATGATGGTTTTAGAGTAGAGATCAGTCATAAGTATCTGAGCTTCAGGTTGAGCTAAAGCTGCTTCTTCTCTCTCATCCATTTCGATATGTTTCTCCTCTAGCTGATTCTCCTCTGCTTGTCTTTGAAACCATTCGCCCAAGAACTCTTGTAACAAATATGTAAGTCCAAGTTCAATATCTCCCTCCAGATGTTCCATTTCTCGATCGAACTGAGGTAAAGCTAATTCTTTTACCGCTTGTACTTGTTGATGTAATCTACGTTTGTCTAAACAATCATGGGTTCCTTTTCCGATCTTTTGCCGAATTGCGTCCAGTGCGTTCCATATGACACTTTCCTCCACCTCGGTGACAGGTTGTATCGGAGTCAAGCAGGGACGATTATACAGGTTGAATGGAGAGAGTAGATGTCCGCATCCCAATCCGGCTAGGTAGGAAGGGCGAATATCCAAGGAGCCCACAACCGGAGTGCCACCAACCAATTGTTCGGGTAGCACCAGATCTTTGAACAAAGAGTACAACTCAGGAGGATCTGTCATACTGTTAGGGTCGAGAGTCTGTGGTCGGACCGGGGAATAAGGAGGTCTGACTGAGTATTCCGGCACTCTGATCATAGGTTTACTTAAAGATCATTTAAGTCGAGAGAGCGTGGGTGGCACGTCGAACAGGTTTCGTTCAAAACTCCCGTAAGTATAGCAAGTGAAACTATGTTTAGCGCAACGTCTCCTCTCCACGCGTGTTTATGGCATTCCGTTTGTTGATTGTGACAGGATTTGTGAGATCCCGACCGGGTTAGATTTGTACGCATCACCGTTCTGCTGGGCAGTTGTACTGGGTTTGGCCGAAGGCCATCGGGGAAAAAACAATAGAGTTTTGATTCTCAATGTTTATACTCCAAGCAATAATAGCACAATCGGTAAATCAGTGATATCACCTTAAATCGGTAACAGCAGAAAATACACAGTAATATATGATGTTGGTGGCGGTGACGGTCATAAACTATGACCGGTCTGCAACTGAGTAACTAATGAACTGACCGGTAAATCAGTAGTGCAGAATAATATATATGATTAATACACACGGATATTGATTTCACCTCTTATTGTACTTGGCCCTCTGTACCCAATGGATGCTTTCCTATCTATAATCACGTGCTTCCCTCCCTGCTATTGGCTAATATACTAATTGTCACTTTGGCACACCCTGTGAGTGCTCCCCCCCCCCTGCTGCTAGCCTCTACTAGCTGTATTCCCTCCGAGGTGGTTTGACCTCTCACCTCTCTCTGTGGCTTTAGGGCTTGTGTCGCCCCCCCCCCCCCCAATGTTGGTTATGAGGCGAGATTAATATTGGTAATCTCGCATCCCCAACTTATTGGTAAAATCCCACTGGTCCCATTTTCTGATGGGTAATGAAGTGGAATTAAATCCGCTTACACTCCCCCCATGCTATCTTCCCGGTGAGAAGATAGCATCAACCTTAAGTGCGCTTCAATTCCACTAGAACCCAATCTAATATCGGGTGTGGTGTGGAGTGTCGGCGGGTGTGGTGTCGGCTTTCCTGACCACCCCCCCCCCCCCCTGGGTATGTTATTACTACCCTTTCTTGGTGCAATCGCGAGCTATGTTGCACCAAGGTATCTGGTGTCTCTGTTTGAGACAATTGTGCTCTCTCATCACACAATTTTCTACGTCCTCACTCTAATCTCTACTCACTCTCGGACCTCTCTGTCCCTTACTCTCTCTCTAACGGACCTCGTTGTCCCTTACACTCTCTATCACGGACCTCGTTGTCCCTTACTCTCTCTCTCTGCTCGCTCTCCACACTTGAATTGCACTCCTCTCACTTCTACACATGTCAACACCTCCTCTCCATACTTCCCCTGATTCCCCATTTTCGTTTCCATTCTTTATGCACTTATTGGGTCCCACACATGTGTGCATCATGTTAGTGGGATCTGTCTAAGTCTCGTCCTGCCGTTCTAGTCAATTAGTCCCCTAACTTTATTTTATTTTTTTTTATCCCCCTGTCTGTGCTATCATCCTATCTACCTTCCTACTTCTTTCTTACTATGTGCCCTACTACTACTATGCTATGCCTACATACCCTTTACTTTCTTACTACGTGGCACTCTCGGTGCCCACAACCCCTCTGCTACTACTTCTATGGTATACCTACATACCATACCCTCTACTCTCTTACTACGTGGCGCTTTCGGTGCCCACAACCCCTCTGCTACTACTTCTATGGTATGCCTATATACCCTACTACTTAGTACTACATACTTACTGTCTACTACTATTACTTTCTACTATCTTACTACTTATTTATTATTTTTCTTTATTATTTATTTTATATTTTGTGTGGGAAGGGCGTCTCGCCCTCATTCCCACACCTCTCAGTCCAACATATTGGACGACTAAACTCTAAGGGATTCCTCGATCTTCCATCGATTGTTCCAGCAGGCACTCTCCACTGCCCCCCTGTAGGTCCTCTTGTCCTTCGCCCCACTCTCCTTGTCAATTCCAACTCTCTAGGAATTGATTCTCCCTCCTCCACCACCCTAAAATCGGGTCTTTCGGTCGCCTTCTTGATTTCCTCATGGTCCCCTGGCAGCAAAATGCCACCCTTCATCTTGTCTTCACCTGGCGGTAGAATGAAAATAAATCGAAAGAATAGATAAAACAGAATGGATAATAGTAATCCTATCCCTTTCCACCCTGTCTTCTTATTTGACCTCCCCTTTTTCGGTATGCCTCTCAACCGGACCAGCATCTCCTCCGTACACTTCTCCGGACATCTCGCCGTCCACTCTTCTCCATCCTCATACTACTAGTATCAGCATACAGCATTGCAGCTGCATTTTTAAGAATGCTGTGCCGGTTTGTCGACAAAATTGCGCCTCCACAACTCCCTATCACCCATGATATTTGCTAGAACATCCGCATCTTCAAGACCAGTGTCCTTTAAGATGCGTCTCAAGAAAGTCATGGGCTGTCCACCATGCTTATTCACTCCATGAGGCTGCCAAAGTACAAGATTATGCACTGGCTGGTCCTCACGGCGAAAGCAATGTCCTGCAAAGTGAAGGCGATTTTGTTCTAGTGTCAAGCTTGGGGGAACCAATGAGACACCTCCAATGTTATATAGTGTCTGGTTGGAGATGTGTGCATTGTACTTGACACAATGACCCCGGCGTAGCATTCTTGTGAATGTGCCATCCAGATATTTGGTGTCCTCAGCAGTTAGAGCCCACCATAGAGGAGTACTGGAACTACTGTTGCTCTAAATAATCGGACCTTAAGTTTCCGATTAATTCTCGGTGACTTACAAATCCTGGAAAGCCTATTCAAGGCTGCCCATGCCTTTCCCTTACGTATTCGAAGGTCCTCACCTGACTTCCGGATCCATGATCCCAGGTAACAGAAGTCATCCACATGCTCTAGCATACCATCCTTTGAGCTTATGCTCATCCGATCACAGACTTGCTGAGAACTTTCAAAGTTAACAGTCAAAATTTTGGTCTTTCTGGAGTTAATAAAAAGACCAACACTAGAAGCAGCATGTTCTAATGAGCTGAGGAGCCGTTGGGCTCCCTCTAGTGATTCTGAGAGTACTCCTAAGTCATCAGCAAAGTCTAGATCAGTTAGGTACTTGGCAAGATTTCCTCGACTTCTGGAGTCAGTAAGTGGAGTTATCATCACCCCATCATCATTATGATGATCTAAGGACATGCGTAGAACATAGTCAACCACAATTATGAACAAGAATGGTGCAAGTGTGTCTCCCTGGAGGACGCCCCATAACACTTCAAATGGTTCTGTCTCACCATCAACAGTAGACACAAATGTTGTCGAACCATCATATACTGATCTGATTGCTGCAATAATTTCATCAGGAATCCCATATAATGAAAGTATGCTGAACATACGTGAGCGGGAGACTGAATCAAATGCCTTGAAGAAGTCAACAAAGATAACAGCCAGATGCCTGACTTTCTTTTTTGATAACTCTTCAATTATCCTTCTAAGTGCCAAAATGGGTTCCATGGTCCCACGACCTTTACGGAACCCATTCTGATTTCCACGGAGCAGTCTCACAATGGGATCCCTGATGCGATTTAATAGAATTCTATTGTATAGCTTTGCAGCAATCGAGATCAATGAGATTCCCCGAAAAGAACCATAGAGTGTTAGGTTGCCATTCTTGGGAACTGGCACCAACTTATTCGTTTTCATTTCTTGTGGGACTCTTGTTGTTCGGTACATGTCTACTATGATGGGATATATGAGCTTTAAACACTCAGGTATTTTAAAGACCTCAGGGGGAACACCATCTACTCCACTGGCATGATTGGTCTTAATGCTCTTTGCAGCAGCCTTCACTTCTGCAAAGGAGATATCACCAATGGGAATATCTGGGAGTACAGACTCAGACACTTTTACTTCTATAAAGTTATCAGGCAATACCCTGTCATTATTGAGGAGCTTTTCAAAGTGGGCCTTCCAACCATTGAGGCGATCGGCTGGTGATTCAGCCTTAACCTTGGTGGTTGGTTGGCTTTTCCGCCCAGTAAGCAAGTTGATCGATCTCCATGCCTGGGATGATTACCTGTGTCATCGGTATCATTGATGGCATCAACCTGTTGGTTTATTAGCTCCTGTAGATTAACAGAGTACTGCCTGTTCAGGGACCTAGATGCAGCCTTAACTGCATTCTTGGCCGCTGTAGTCTGTTTGAGTCGGGACACTTTCTGAGCCTTATATAGGTCATTTCGGCACTTCTGGATTTTGTTGTCAGTCCAGGGGGCCCTTTTCCTGTTTCGAGGGTATACAGGAACTGTTTCTGCAGCTGCTTCTGTGAAGGCAGTATAGCCCTCACAGTGATCTGCCGCCTCAGAGGCAAGAACCTCATACCTGTTGCTCAGCTGTAGTGTGAAGCTGGATCTCACACTTGGCTGTTGCAACAGAGAAGACCAGTCATGCCGCGGCAAGGCAGATTTCGTTGTTCTGCTAGCACGCAGACTAACTCTTACATTGGCCACAATAAGGCGGTGATCACTGGAGAAGGGTTGAAGTGTAAATGCATTACAGTCTTGTATAGAGCTCCTGTACTTCCTACAAAACAGAATATGGTCTATCTGGGACTTGTGACCACTGGGTCCACTATGAGTCCATAGCTTTCCAGTTCGCTTCTTGAACTGGGTTCCAGCCGAAAACAATCCATTTCCAGAGATAAAATCCTGAAGATGGACGGAATTTCGGTTGACACTATTGCTATAGACCCAGGGCGATGTAGGTGATTGATGCAGACTTGCTTTAAAGTCTCCCAGGAATGTTAAGAATGCATGCTGATCCACTCCATCAGTAGCTGCTTGTAGATTGTGGTAGAAATTTTCCACCTCCTCTACAGGGAAAACACTAGTTGGAGAGTAGCACACAATCAGAACCACCTTAGGAAACTTATTAGCCAGTCTTCCAGAACATGAGAAGTGGCAACGGATGATGTGGTTAGAGATTTGGTCTATTTTGTCCAATGCTGCATGTGCAGTTTGATTCATCAATAGACCAATACCACCATTGCCACTATCATCTGCTGACGCAAGGGCGAGTCGCCAACCGCCCCCCATGTCCTTAATCAGAACCTCATCAATCTGTCCAGTCTGCATTCGGTGCTCTTGAACACCCACTGCGCTAAGAGAAAGCTTATCTGCCAAGGCAGTCAGCTAACCTTGTCGCATTGGGGACCCGAGTGTTAGGGTGTTTACTGAGGCTAGTCTAGTGACTTGCCTCAGATTCACCAATGGCTTTATTGGTCGGGGTGGAACATGAGAGTAGCCTCCAACTCCAGAATCCCTCTCCCCCTCACAATCTGGCCTCCCTGGTGACCCAGGGTTTGGGCCAGAAAGGTCATCAGGAAAGGGACTCAAAGAATTGTTGACTTCTCTCTCTCCAGTAGGGGGTGAGACAGGCAGCCGGTCAGGAGATAACTGACGCCTGTGAGGCCGATTGTGTCTGGTAATTCCACTGGCCTCTAGTGGCCGGACCTCCACATTACTAATGTAATCCATAGTGGGGGGTTGGGGGGTGCTTTTTGCCGAGTCAGCTCTCGGGGCAAATACCACACCCTGGTTTGCCGTTCCACAGGGTGGGTGTCGCAGTGGATTCAGATATGAGGCCCATCACCCATATCTACTCTGGCGCACATGACCCACCATTGGCTGTGCAGCTCATCTGCTGGGTCATGCCCTGTACCCCTGCTGCCAGGTGCAGGTCGCAGTGAAGTGCACTCAGAGTGGACATGAGAACACTCTACTCCTGACCAGCCATTGGTAGATCACCATCTGCCTGGCCAGGCCATATACCCCTGCAGCCAAGTATATGGCTCCTTAATCCAGGACCAACGGCGTCCTTATCCCAGAACGATGGGGGTCCTAGTTACAGGACCAGATTTGCCCTAGTAAGAGGGTCTATGCAGCTACAGGTGGCACCTCCTTTATGCTGCATGGAGGTGGCAAGTTTTCTTGATCAATGACCTAGAATTCCTGACCTGACCTATACCTGACCATCCTTATACCGATACTTGCCGGGAACATCCTTGTTCCATCACATCGTCTCTAAGTCTTCTGCATCAAATCCATTCTCCTCCGCCCACTCTCTTACTGCTGCTTCCCCTCCTAACTTATCTACCGACGGTATTTCTCTGGAACTATCCTCTATCCTTTCACCACGCTCCACTATGTGTGGTTCCAGATCCATACCTAACTCCTGGTATCCTTCCCCAGGCCGCTTCTCACATGGGACCTCCCCATCGCCCGTCTCTGGTTTCTTCTCTACGTCCTTAACAGTGCCTGATAGCATGCACCCTGATGTCTCCGACACCCTGAATGGAATTTTGGTTTTAATTGGGCCGCTAAGCGTCCATCCGAACGGCGTGAGAATCGCAGTCGGATCCCGCTGCTTATTCTCTCCGAATATGGTCCGTACTCTCTCGTGGGCCGTCGGACAATCCATTCCGACTATGATGGATACCTTCGAGACGTCCACTTCCGGTATTGAGAAATCGATATCGTCTAGGAACTGGTATTGCTCGACCTCGATCCTGGTGGGTCGCCTGGCTTTTATATTAATCGATTCTATTATCTTTTTTATTTTTATTTTTATTTATTTTTATTTATGTTTATTTTACTTGTTAATTATCTTTTTTTAATCGATTCTTTTATCTATTATCTTATTATGTCGCCCCATAATCACATCCTGGTGCTATTGCTGATATCTCGCACCGTCCCGTTCTCATCTCCAGGACCTCATCCTTGCTCGAGATAGTAGTTACTGCCATCCTACATGGCCTCATCTGTCTAACCAATCAATCTGGTGGTATACTTCCATTTCTAATACCCCTACTCGGCATTGGCGCGAAACTCATTGCGGGGGCTGGTGCCGCTGCTGCTGGGGCGCTATTGCAAAAACAATTAACTGTGGACGGTAATAATAATAATAATGGTTAAAACGGAAGTAACATTTAGAAAATTATATTTAGTATCGAGCAAACCGTTGGCTACTGTTTTAAAACCTCAAGATATACCTAGAGTAAATACTACAAAAAGAAAAACATCAACTTCAAAGAAAATAAAAAAAAAAAATTTCAGCTGTTTTTATGGTGATGCCTTTTATAAGAGATTTGAATATACATATTACTTGTGGTTGTCGAAAAGATGCCATGCAAGATGAAACCGATTTTAAACTGAAGCTAGACAAAAAAACTGTTAAGAATTTATTCAGGGCTTTGTATGTATCGCAAAATTGGCAAAAGCAGCAAACATCAAACTACCTCAAGCCCAGAAATGGTTAAACGGACAAAAGACGTATACCCTTCACGCACCACATAGACATCGTTATCCAACATCTAAAATATTTACAGGAGGGCTAAAATATATATATATGATAGATCTGGTGGATATGCAGCAATATAAATCACAAAATAATAATTATAACTATATATTAACATGTATTGATGCCTTTAGTCGGTTTGCTTTCGGCTACAGTATTAAAAACAAAAACAGGTATTGAAATTATTAGTATATTGCACAAAATATTCCAGAAAGGCAAACCAAACAGAATCGCTACTGACCAGGGATCTGAATTTTTAAATAAACCTGTGAGGAAATATTTAGATACTATCGGTGTACGGTATTACGTAATGTACTCTGTGAATATGGCGGCTATAGTCAAAAGATTTAATAGAACATTAAAAACAAAAACTTTCATCAACATTTTCATACAATGCGGAAATAATGTTTAGGTAAAAATTTTACCAAAGCTTATTTCCGCTTATAATAGATCATTTCATAGAACTATACAAATGAAACCCGTTGAAGTTAATAAATTTAATAAAACTGAATTAATTCATAGATTATATGGGAAATATAGACAGATTAATCACAAGAAAATAAAATTAAAAGTAGATGATACAGTACGATTATCTATTGCTCGTACTGCTTTTGCTAAAGGCTATCGGGAACAATGGACTCGTAAATTATTTATTATTCATCGGGTCAGATTGGATAGAGTGCCGACAGTAATGTTTGATATTAGGGACAGCGCTGGAGCTATAAATTAATGGTTCATTTTATTCATACGAACTCCAAAAGGTCCACACAAGTAGTAATATTTATCATCCGATTGAACTGATTGAACCGATTGAAATACATATCCCAATAATAGCCCTAGCTAGTTTACTGTTGATTTAGCTGAAGAATTATATATTGGACCAAACGCTAAATTTGGGCTTGCAGAAATACAATATCAAGCAACGTATAGCAATATTACTCTCCAAACTCAGATCTCGCTGTCAATCGGAGTAGACGCGAAAGATGCCAAATCCTACAGTTTATTTCCTGGTATGCATAGCTCTATTCAAGTCATTATTGGTGATATAAATAAACTATTTAATTCTGAAGCGAAATATAAAGATTTCGAATTCATTTTTAATACAAATAATTCTAGAATTAAATTTAAATTTCCTAAAAAGTTGAAAAAATACAATTAAGGGGGGGGGGGGGGGGTAGCGCATTTTCTGACCAAAAAGACGAATTTTTGAAACATATCCTATCTAATGCAGTATTTCATGCTGAATCTAAATATGGAAACCGTTTTCCCATTTCCTGCTTAGTTTTCGAGATATCTGGGATAGAAAATACTGGCTCCGATATATCGCGACATCGGTAAAGGAGATGAAGTTTGGGGTTTGCATTCAATTTCTGCCATTTTCTGTGCTCAGTGGTACTAATTGGATGTCTCCACGAGAAAGAGCACACAATTTTAATTACGAAGGTATTTTTTTATGATTTATTGGACCTACAGATCAGTTTATAAGAATACTTCAAATCTCCGGAATGAAGACGGGACGGCTGTCCACCATGCTTATTCACTCCATGAGGCTGCCAAAGTACAAGATTATGCACTGGCTGGTCCTCACGGCGAAAGCAATGTCCTGCAAAGCGGAGGCGATTTTGTTCTAGTGTCAAGCTTGGGTGGTTATATAGTGTCTGGTTGGAGATGTGTGCATTGTACTTGACACAATGAACCCAGCGTAGCAGTCTTGTGAATGTGCCATCCAGAGATTTGGTGTCCTCAGAGGAGTAGAGGAGGAGTACTGGAACTACTGCTGCTCTAAATAATCGGACCTTAAGTTTCCGATTAATTCTCGGTGACTTCCAAATCCCGGAAAGCCTATTCAAGGCTGCCCATGCCTTTCCCTTACGTATTCGAAGGTCCTCACCTGACTTCCGGATCCATGATCCCAGGTAACAGAAGTCGTCCACATGCTCAAGCATACCATCCTTTGAGCTTATGCTCATCCGATCAGAGACTTGCTGAGGACTTTCAAAGTTAACTGTCATAATTTTGGCCTTTCTGGAGTTAATAAAAAGACCAACACTAGAAGCACCATGTTCTAATGAGCTGAGGAGCCATTGGGCTCCCTTTAATGATTCTGAGAGTACTCCTAAGTCATCAGCAAAGTCTAGATCAGTTAGGTACTTGGCAGGATTTCCTCGACTTCTGGAGCCAGTAGGTGGAGTTATCATCACCCCATCATCATTATAATGATCTAAGGACATGCATAGAACATAGACTCCAATAAGACGGGACTCCAATAAGTGACTCTGTGGTCATTGCGGGATTACACAGAATAGACTTATCGGTCATCAGAGATCTTCAAAATGTATAATCTCCAGTTCTAGTGGTCGTACGGAGTTCATTTTGGGCTCATTCGAAAGCTCTTTTCTAAGAGACCAAAGTTACCATTTGGTTTGATAAACTCTGAGCAATCATAACTTGAACAAAATTTGCAAGGCATATTTTACCCAAATTCATGTTATGTTGCTTCACAACCATTTTGTCTTAAATCAAATGGTAACTTTGTTCTCTAAGAAAAGAGCTTTTGAATGAGCCTACAACGAACTTTGTACGACCACTAGAACTGGAGATTATAATTTTCAAGATCTCCGATGACCGATAAGTCTATTCTGTGTAATCCCGCAAAGACCGCAGAGTCGCTTATTCGAGTCCCGTCTTCATTCCAGAGACTTGAAGTTGTCTTATAAACTGACAAGTAGGACCAATAATCATAAACAAATACCTTCTCAATTAAAATTTTGTGCTCTTTCTCGTGGAGACATCCAATTGGCACCACTGAGCATAGAAATTTGCAGAAATTGAATGCAAACCCCAAACTTCATCGCCTTTACCGATATCGCGATATATCGGAGCCAGTATCTTCTATCCCAGATATCTCGAAAACTAAGCAGGAAATGGGAAAACAATTTCCATATTTAGATTCAGCATGAAATTCTGCATCAGATAGGATATGTTTCAAAAATTCGTCTTTTTGGTCAGAAAATGCGCTACGCGGTGATTTAATACAAATTCTAGGCTTAAAACAATTATTGGATCAGAATCATCCGGGTATTCCGAATTGGGATATATACAGTACGATAGTGGTAGATGAATTAAGCAATATAGAACAGCTGATATTAATTTTAAATTATAGAGGACCAAATATTTCAGAAATTGGTATTTTATATTTTCCAGAGCCAACAAACATTACACGTAATAAAGACACTATCTTCATATATACACACATAATTGAAACCTCTTTAGTTGGCGACGCTTTAGCTCCACTCTTAAGAACGTGTCCTTTAACTCAATTAAACCGTAAATATTTTAATCACGAATATGGAAGTATCTGTTATTATCCATTGGTGAATAAAAAACTAAAAACGATCTTAATTACTTTACGTGACGGTTGAGGTGAATTAATTAATTTCAATGGCGGTCGCACTGTTATAACACTTAAGTTAATACACGTCGATGAATGAATTTTATGTTAGGCTACCGAGTAATTCTTGTCCAACTAATTTTCCACGTAATACTAATAGTAATTATCAGATCAATTTACACGGAGCCTTACCTATAAATCCAAATGAAAACTGGGTGGTTGGTATAAAAAGTATTTTTATTTAGCCACTTTACCTTCTATGTATAACAATGTAGGTAATGTTATTTTATTAAAAAAGGGAAGAAAAAACTTTGAGGATACACTACCATCCGGTTAATTCTACAGTATTAATGACATTATAGATTATTTTAATACAGGTGCATTGAAAGATAAATTACAAATAGTTGAAAATACTCAGCAAAATAGATTGCAATTTATTTTAGGGAAAACTGTACTTGAATTACTTATACAACAACAATGAGCCTATTATTTTGGAATTACAAAAATTATCTTAGAGTGCATTTAAATCCAAATTTTAAAATTATTTTGAAGACGAAAATAATATAAAGGGTTATTTAATAAAAATTAACGGAAATGAAGAAAAAAGTTACCAAATGGTATTTTTATGTCCCCAACCACCCAATTCTATTCCAGAACCTAAGTCGAACATGTATGTGACTACTAATATAATTGAAAATGAATATATTAATGATTTTGGTTTAGCTTTACTTTGTCGCGGGGCGATACCTGATGATATGAAATATGGTACGGTAATAAATAAAGAATTTGCTAAGGATACTATTCATTATATCCCAGTAAAAAATCATATAAGATACCGGTAACTTATATTCATATTGAAATAACAGACAAAGAAGGAAAAGATTTAAATTTTGAATACGGGACAACTTCTATTACTTTACACTTTAGGAAAATAAATTAGTATTTATTATTATTTAAATGGATTCCGATTAATTTCAAAGATACTGTTTTTAGAAGTACTAAAGTGCTAACAACAGCAGTCCTGCAATGGTAAAGTGCTAACTGTTTTAAAGTGCTAACCTAAAGTGCTAACACTCCCTGAAAAAAATTTGTTAAGACAAGTTGACTACAATTCCAGATTCCGATTGGCTCATTTCGAAGTGTTAGCAGTTTGACCCCTTTGCAAGCACAAATTAAAAACGTCAAATAGCAACAAATTTTAACAACTGCCCCCTAGCGACCAGATTCAGAATTATTGAAAAAGGTAAAGTGCTAACTGTTAGCACTATAAAGTTTCTCCATAAGACATATTCTAAATGTTAGCTCTTTAAGGCTAATTTTGTTGTATAATTATTGCATGGCCGATGTTAGCGTTTTATAACTAAAATTGAAATAAATTGATTATTATCAAGCCGAGATCACAAGAGGTGATTATGAGTTTCTGAAATGAATAATACTGGCCAACAGAAAGCATAAAGTGCTAACATTAGGCCTATTCAATTCATATATTAAACGTCTATGTCTTTGCAACTAGTTCATGGATTTCTTAAAAGCATTCAATAATATGGCACATAATCACAACCATTAATTAATTTATTCTCATAATTATATATTATTCTAAATCCTTAATCCTTGCAATAAGTTTCCTTTTCCAGAAAATAGAGAGGTCATTCTGTATGTCAATTTTCTTGCAATCTCAAATTTTATTATGTACATATACTGCTATAACGTAAATTGCTACAAGCATTTTGAAAATGTGTCACCAATTTCTTACCCATTATTGCACACTATTGGTTACTTTAATCTGCATTTCAGGTGTTATAATCTGCTAAAAATAATTACTGCAATCTTAATCTTATCTTATAAACCAATCTTAATTTCATTTTCATTCACATTCATCAATATAATTATTATAGCTTTGCCAGTTACTAGCCAATGAGAGGTCAGGGTTTCAAATTACAATGACGTGTCTGTTGTCATATCTCAATCAAGACAAAGGCCTACGTGCGTTAGTTATTATTGCTTATTTAACCTGCGTTTCAGACATGTCTGGTGTTATAAACTGCTAAAAATAATTTCTGCAATGCAAAGAAATTAAAGCTGTTAATTAAGTGAAAATAGCAAATGTTTGTTTACCTCTTAAATTAGAAAGCTTAATTTAGTAAATTTGATAAAAAAATGTCAAATATTGAAATATAATTAAGAAACATCTCCATTGATAACAAAATAGTGTTTAAATAGAACCGTCACCGAATATTCTAAAAACGCGAAAATCGGAGTGGAGAGGAAGCGAGCAGAGTGGAGTAGGGGGGGCGGGCCGTACCTGAAATCGCGAAGGGCCGGAGCACGTGGGCGCGAGGATTGATTCAAGGTAAGAACCCGGGCCTTAAATGTGCAGGAAATTACCACGAACAATACCTTGGGTACTAGTGAATGGAAAGTGAAGTACCGGCGCAGCGGTAAGTCTCGTTTGCCTGACGTGAAATTCGGGCTCGGTTCAACTGTCTTCTTAAATCTTCAGCTCAGCAACTCTCTTCATTTTTTTCGATATTCTAGAACACCAACCACACCACGTCCACGCCAAACAACCCAAGTATAAAATGCTTTGAAATTGTACCAATTGTTTATTAAAGTAATTGTAAGTGTTGTAAGTTGTTGTGCCTCTCTGGTGCGGCTTAAATAATAAATAAATATATAATTTGCTTCATAATTTTATCAATTCAATTTGATTATGTAGACACAATGAATGAATGATAAGTTTTTTTACTGACAATAGTTATTGTTATTTCGTACTTGCACAATTTAATTGTAGGACTAGTCCCATTACAATAATAATATAATAATATTTAGTATAATATTTAATAGGCCGTCCTCTAACTCATTGGCACACCCGCGATTTTACCTTCGGCTTTTCCATTAATTATTAACTAAAAACTTATGAGTTATTCTGTGCAAGTATGAATAACTCGTAATATGAATACCAAGTATGAATACCTACTATCAATGCACTTTAACGAATTTACAACAATATTTCCATTATTGACAATTAACAATATTAACAATTAATAATACCGATAACTTCATAAGCTTAATTTCATTTTCATTCACATTCATCAATTTAATTATTATAGCTTTGCCAGTTACCTTGGACGTTAGTATAAGTAACTCTGATTACTACAGGTTTTCCCGAAACTGAAACTATTACACTATTATTAGTATAACCGTCGGGTCGGTACACGTAGTTTAATTTTCCATTATCGTAGGTCAAATGAAATACCAAATAATCGTCAATCCCTCCACGGATCCATCTTATATCGTTGAATACCGTTTGTGAGTTGATAACTTAATGTTAAGTTACCTCCCTCCTCCACACAGTTCTTACCAACGGGTTCTACAATAATGAGTTTGGTAGAATCGTAGGTGTCATCTATTCCGTGGCATAAAGATATCAGATGGATCAAAAGTAAGGCTGATATGTAAATCATTAACATGGTTGATTCTATTAAATATTAATTATTTATATAAAAATTCAACTTTAAACTTCAAACAAATAAAATAATTAAGGTTTTGAAATAATAAAAATGTATAATCAAAAATAAATTATAAATTATCATTAAGTGAGTTAGGTTTATCAGAAGTCGTGTGCTCCAAAACTACTCTTCTAGACTTCTGAAATGGACCAGGAATTGGATTATGCAGTTGGAGGGTCTTGGTTTTATAAGACGTGTTTGGTAGGCGAAGTTGCTCATCACATGATGATTTCTGAGGTGGTCCTATCAATTTATAACTCCGGAAATCTTGACGACGTCTATTAACATTTTGGAGATTCCTCCCTGATATCTCCTCACGAATTTGTTTAAGAGAGTACCCACTCGACTTCATTTCACAACATTTATCGAGAAAAACTTGGAAGTTTTTATCACGAAGGTTTCCATGTATGATAATTTCAGCTTTGTAGAACTCTCCTTTCGAATACTGCACTTCGTAAGTTTCAATCATTCCGATTAACTCCGGGTGGAAGTTCCTTACCTCCCTTGCTAATTCTACCCCCCATATCTGCTGGTCGTGTCTACAATATACTATTGCATGTGTAAAATTAGCCATCTTATTGCTATCGCTGGATCACAGGAGCCAAAATTTAATAATGAGAAACAGCCTATCTAAACCAACAGAAACATGTTAATCAATTACAAAGCTCAGTTACATAATAAACATTTTCATGGGTGCCATATTTTAATGGCATAGCAATACACAATTGAACTCTGTGCTAAGTAATATCACGGTACAAGCTATCTGTCTTCATGAAATAACCCTCACCATAAGAATCGCTTAAACATGGCACACTATAAGCATGATCTACAAATTTCAATGCATTACCAGTAACAGTAAACCACAATATGGAGGTGCAGACTCTAATGCAGACTCTAATGTAATGGTGGTAGAATGAGGGGATCAACGCAAGTTCCTGTTTTTCGAGGGGGCTCATATATAGACCCTTACGGTCAACAAATTGGTACATTTGGACCAAACTCAAAACAATGACGATTTCAGCATTACCGGAGAGGTATGCCGACAAATCAACATGGGGAAGGAATACTTACAGATCCTTTATCTACATTAAAGAAGTTTGGAAAGCCATTAGCAAAAAAAGGTTTTACAAAAAGCTTTACCATTTACCACAAAATTTATGAGACAACAAGTAATAAAAAAAGGTAAGCGGTAACCGGTAGCAATAACCATTATTTCTACAAGTCGTACTTATCCAATTTACTTTTTACTACATATGAATGTAAAAATGGGCTGCTGGGGGCGGGTGGCTTTCGACAGCCTTTATCCGAACACGGAAATTAAATTAAACCCGGCGCACACCCCATTGCCGACGCTTTTAGTAAACAAATGCAATTTGTAAGTGGATTGATGATTGATTTTGATACTGAAAGTAAGATAATACAACCTGGGTATGATTTAAGAATGCATTTTAGAAAAGTATCAAATTCGTTTATTTTTAAAATCACTCCAAACGCAAACGCTGTGACAAATCTTCGGCTAGAATTAGACGAAGTGAAGATGCTAATCCCTAGAATGCAGGTTAATCCAGTAATAGAAAGCAGTCATGTAAAAGGTTTAGAGAGCTATGATATTGAATATCAATTTCAAAAAAAAGAGGTTACTACATTTACTATTCCCGCACAAACCACAAAATACACACAAACAAACATATGTGATGGTAAAAAGCCCAAATTGGTTATTATCGGTTTTATTACAAATAATTCATATTCCGGTGAATTAACAAGCAATCCTCTAAAATTTGAACATTTTAATCTCAGACGAGCGGAACTGATTGTAGATGGTCTTGCAGTAGGCGGGGTAATATACGAGCGTAATTTTACTGATGGAACATACATTTTTGAATATACCCAATTAATGAAGAACATTAAGACATATATTAATGGTTACGGGGGTAATAATATAAACCACAAAACCTATTTAGCGCATTCTCCTCTCATATCTTGGGATTTAACAGCCGACGGTTATGTTAGGGATCCTCAACCATCGATATATACTAATGGTCAATTAAAATTTAAATTTGCCGATCCATTGGTTGAGACTATAAATGTAATAGTTTTTAATATTTATGATCAATCATTAACCCTATTAGTACCGGGCTATAAAATGTTGTACAAATACCGGGGGAGGGTCATATTGACCCCACCCTCTAAAATCTACAAATATTTACGAAAACGTCTGATATTTTGTTTGTACGTAGGTATCACTTGTCTGGATCCTACCGAAAAAAAAAAATTTCGAAAAAATGTACTGGGGTGGTTATATTGCAGCACCAAAATTACAAGTAGTGCACAATTTTCACAAAATTTGAAAGTTACATTTTTCGGCTAATTGTTTTTCAATACAGGTTTTCTGGGGCGCAAAATACATTGGAAAACATTTAAAAATTATATGATTACTATAAATGGCTGTTTAGTCCTCTCTGCGTAGGAAAAAAATGAAAAAAACAAGTAATCAGCACTTTTCAGTTAGAACACAAAATTTTTAATTCACTTATACAATGCTATAAATTCACATTTCAGGTTTTCGAGGGCGCTGATTCTAATGGAATACATTTCTAATATGCCAGATCATTGGTACTTGTATTTTTCGGCGTAATTTGGCAAATTTTGGTGCTAGCACCAAATTTCGTACCCATCACCAAAAAGTACAAGTTTGCGATGTCTAGTGCTGTTTTTATTGATTCCATCGGATTCAGGACCCTCATAAACCCGTATAACGCAAGAAACAAGGTGATACTATCTACTTATCAATTTGCATATTTTCCAAAATTTGGTGCTGGCACAACAATTTTCACCCACCGGCCAAAAATACAAGTTTGAGAACTCTTATGAAATTTTTACTGATTCCATTGAATTCAGAACCATCACAAACCCGTATAACGCAAGAAACAAGGTGACACAATCAATTGATATATTTGATGGTTTTCAAAATTTGGTGCTAGCACCACATTTTGCACCCACATCCGAAAAATACAAGTTTGAGATGTCTAGTTCGACAATTATATTTTGCATTGAATTCAGAACAGCCATAAACCTCTAAAACGCAAGAAATAAATTGTCACAAGCAATTTTATCTATTGAATGGATTTTCAAAATTTCGTGCTAGCACCAAAATTTGCACACAGCACCGAAAAATACAATTTTGATACGCTTGGTGCAACTCGTATATATTTCATCGAATCCAGAACCCCAAAAAACCCCAATTGCGTAAAAAACAAGTTTCAAACGATCAATTTACAAAATTGACTTATTTCAAAATTTGGTGCTGGCACCAAAATTTGGCACCCACCGAAAAAAACAAGTTTGAAATTTCTAAATCAATTTATATGAATTCCTTCAAATTTCTAACACCAAAAAACCGGTGTAAATAAAAAATAGAGATGTTACAATTCATATTTAATGAAATGTAATTTTCAAAAAATGTCTCAAAAAAAGTGCCAAAAGTAGGGTTAAAAAATGGGGCTATAACTCGAAAAGTACCCAATATTTTTGAAAACGGTTTTCACTACTAGGAAGACAATAGATTTTTAGATATTTTTATTTTATTTTTAGATATTGACCCCCCCCCCCGGGTTTAATAGGGTTAAGTTTAAATAGCAGGAAAGAAATACATATCGATTAAGTATGTTATCTACGGAGGACCTCGATATGTTTCCGGTGGGCGCGCACTATTTGGGAGCATTTCATTCTAATAAATTACCTAAATTAGATAGTAATCCTAGAGACTACGGGTTAATAGTAAATACAGATAAAGCACATCTACCCGGTGTTCATTGGGTGGCTATATATATACTAGATAATGAAGCTGAATTATTTAATTCGTTTGGCCCAAAATATCAAACAGATGTATCGAAAAATGGCTTGAGAAAAATTCAACAAGATGGTGCGCTATGCGTAGCCAATTTCAAGACCCGAGAAGAAATTCCTGCGGTCTATACTGTATTTATTACTTGGTAAATCGAATTCATACAAAGTATCCAATGAGAGCGTTTATAAATAATGTGGAAATAAATGAAATAATATTATATAAATGGCTTGTTAATTATTATAAAATAAACCAACAAGCGTTCTAATTAATTATTTAACTTTTGTTTATTTAAAAACATTATTCGATAAAATGGATATTGTTATTTTTGTTGATTTTCAATATTACAAGATAGACAATAAGGAATATCCAATAGTATTTAAAGAATTTGCTATATTTGATTCTAAATACACTAAAACTAATGTAAAGACGTTTTTAATTAAAGGACCCCCAGATATTAACTTATCGGCATTAGATGAAGCCCATGTAAACAATTTACGCGATATGACATCTCATTTACCTTGGAATTACGGTGATATTTCGCAAAATGATTTCATTAAGTATATGAAGAGACATTTAAAAAGTAAAAATAATATATATGTATTCAGGTTGATGAAGGCGGCAATATTAATTACCGAACTTGACAACACAACATGCTATATGGACTCTTATTAATAATATAGCGTCTACCTTGCAACAACCAGCGCGGTCGGATCGGCACATCTATGTTGCCTTTGTGGACTTCAAGAAGGCCTTCGACAAGGTTAACAGAGCAGTCCTACTCTACAAGTTGTACAATGTTGGTATCCAGGGGAAACTGTATAATCTTGTTAATTAAGCAGGTCAGGTCAGGTATTCTAGGTCATTGATCAAGAAAACTTGCCACCTCCACCTCCATGCAGCATAAAGGAGGTGCCACCTGTAGCTGCATAGACCCTCTTACTAGGGCAAATCTGGTCCTGTAACTAGGACCCCCTTCGTTCTGGGATAAGGACGCCCTTGGTCCTGGATTAAGGACCCATATACTTGGCTGCAGGGGTATATGGCCTGGCCAGGCAGATGGTGATCTACCAATGGCTGGTCAGGAGTAGAGTGTTCTCATGTCCACTCTGAGTGCACTTCACTGCGACCTGCACCTGGCAGCAGGGGTACAGGGCATGACCCAACAGATGAGCTGCACAGCCAATGGTGGGTCATGTGCGCGAGAGTAGATATGGGTGATGGGCCTCATATCTGACTCCACTGCGACACCCACCCTGTGGAATGGCAAAGCAGGGTGTGGTATTTGCCCCGAGAGCTGACTCGGCAAAAAAGCACCCCCCAACCCCCACTATGGATTACATTAGTAATGCGGAGGTCCAGCCACTAGAGGCCAGTGGAATGACTGGACACAATCGGCCTCACAGGCGTCAGTTAACTCCTGACCGGCTGCCTGTCTCACCCCCTACTCGAGAGAGAACGGCAAACAATTCTTTGAGTCACTTTCCTGATGACCTTTCTGGCCCAAACCCTGGGTCACCAGGGAGGCCAGATTGTGAGGGGGAGAGGGATTCTGGAGTTGGAGGCTACTCTCATGTTCCACCCCGACCAACAAAGCCATTGGTGAATCTGAGGCAAGTCACTAGACTAGCCTCAGTAAACACCCTAACACTCGGGTCCCCAATGCGACAAGGTGAGCTGACTGCCTTGGCAGATAAGCTTTCTCTTAGTGCAGTGGGTGTTCAAGAGCACCGAATGCAGACTGGACAGACTGATGAGGTTCTGATTAAGGACATGGGGGCGGTTGGTGACTCGCCCTCGCTTCAGCAGATGATAGTGGCAATGGTGGAATTGGTCTATTGATGAATCCAACTGCACATGCAGCATTGGACAAAATAGAACAAATCTCTAACAGCATCATCCGTTGCCACTTCTCATGTTCTGGAAGACTGGCTAAGAAATTTCCTAAGGTGGTTCTGATTGTGTGCTACTCTCCAACTAGTGTTGCCCCTGTAGATGAGGTGGAAAATTTCTACCAGAATCTACAAGCAGCTACTGATGGAGTGGATCAGCATGCATTCTTAACATTCTTGGGAGACTTTAATGCAAGTCTGCATCAATCACCTACATCGCCTTGGGTCTATAGCAATAGTGTTAACCGAAATTCCGTCCATCTTCAGGATTTTATCTCTGGAATTGGATTGTTTTCGGCTGGAACCCAGTTCAAGAAGCGAACTGGAAAGCTATGGACTCATATTGGACCCAGTGGTCACAAGTCCCAGATAGACCATATCCTGTTTCGTAGGAAATACAGGAGCTCTATACAAGACTGTAATGCATTTACACTGCGACCCTTCTCCAGTGATCACCGCCTTATTGTGGCCAAGGTAAGACTTAGTCTGCGTGCTAGCAGAACAACGAAATCTGCCTTGCCGCGGCATGACTGGTCCTCTCTGTTGCAACAGCCAAGTGTGAGATCCAGCTTCACACTACAGCTGAGCAACAGGTATGAGGCTCTTGCCTCTTAGGCGGCAGATCACTGTGAGGGCCCCCTGGACTGACAACAAAATTCAGAAGGATTTCTTAATGAAACCGGGGTGCAAAAAGGTATCCATCATTAGAGAACCATCCCGTCAAATAGACTCCTTAATGGATCATTTCTGTGGATTTCTTCCTCCATGCCCTAAAGACCAAAATTTTGACAGTTAACTTTGAAAGTCCTCCGTAAGTCTCTAACCGGATGAGCATAAGATCAAAGGATGGTATGCTTGATTGATCATGTGGACGACTTCTGTTACCTGGGATCATGGATCCGAAAGTCAGGTGAGGACCCTCGAATACGTAAGGGAAAGGCATGGGCAGCCTTGAATAGGCTTTCCAGGATTTGGAAGTCACCGAGAATTAATCGGAAACTTAAGGTACGATTATTTAGAGCAGCAGTAGTTCCAGTACTCCTCTATGGGAGTCCATGCTGGGCTCTAACAGCTGAGGACACCAAATCTCTGGATGGCACATTCACAAGAATGCTACGTTGGGTTCATTGTGTCAAATACAATGCACACATCTCCAATCAGACACTATATAACATTGGAGGTGTCTCATTAGTTCTCCCAAGCTTGATACTAGAACAAAACCGCCTCTACTTTGTAGGACATCCAGCCAGTGCATAATCTTGTGCTTTGGTGACCTCATGGAGTGAATAAGCATTGTGGACCCATGACTTTCTTGAGACGCATCTTAAAGGACACTAGGCCTTGAAGATGCGGATAATTTAGCAAATGTGATGGGTGACAAGCTGACACAGCATTTTGCGCCGGCCAGCCAACAAATCAGTAGGCGATGAGCCTAAAGCATCAATGTGATCCCTGATGATATTTAATTTAATATGATATTATATTGTATAGCTTTGTGGCAATCAAGATGAATAAGATTGCACAAAAAGTTATGTTGAGTATTAGATTCCCCTTATTATCTTGTCTAAATCAACTTTAGTTTCACCATACAAAATAAATATCTTTACCAAAATATATTGTTGTATTAATAATCTACCTACATATTCAGCACTAATGTTCTGTTGACGAATTCCTTCTCTACTCGCACAATAATGGTGAAAAGACTTTGTATAATTATAAAGTACCAGATTATAAGACTTTGTATAATTATAAAGTACCAGATTATAAGACTTTGTATAATTATAAAGTACCAGATTGTAGTGGTTTTTACAGTATGAAAGTAATAATTCCGATTAATTATATATTTTTCAGGTATTGGTGTGTGACACAGTATAAATATATTACCTAAACTTAAAACACTAATTGTTGCACATAAGATGACAAATATAGTGAAATCGCAACTATGTTTGCTATGTACACTGGTTATCTTAACATTGGTTATTTATCTATGGACGAATACATTTTATCCAAACAGTGTAATTGATATTTACAATCTCTACCCTACACAGAACAATGCCACTATAATTGAACCGACTCCTCCCAATCGTTCCACAGTCATTTATTTCTTGAAGCAACATAAATGTGGCAGTGAAACTGTGAGTACCGTATTGACTTGGTTCGCTATTCAGAACAATCTTAAGGTTGGTGTGCCAAAGCCTGAGCTTATGCATTTTGTTATATGGATAACTCCTTTTATTCCACAACTTTTGATGAATGACAAGAGCAAAAACGAAAGCGAATTTAAGAACACCATAGATGTAATTTACCTTCACACAGTATACAATGCAACAGCAGTGGATTTCTTAATGAAACCGGGGTGCAAAAAGGTATCCATCATTAGAGAACCATCCCGTCAAATAGATTCCTTAATGGATCATTTCTGTGGGTTTCTTCCTCCATGCCCTACTGTTTCTATGAATCGCAGTGCTTTGGAGTATTTTATCGCGAATCCAGATGAATTCCATTTTCAAGGAAATAAACAATTTCCTCTGAGGGACCCAATGATGTTGGACTTCGGTTTTCGGTTCAGTAAAAATGCCAATACCAGTGAAATTCAAGAAGCTATTAACTACATTGATAAGGAATTCGAGTTAGTAATGGTTCTGGAAAGGTTCGATGAATCGATGATTTTGTTAATGAAGTTGATGGGTTGGACGTTTGATGATATTATTTATATTCCTATAAATCCCAGAATTAATAAAAGAACTAAAAGTTTAACTACAAAACAAACCGACCAACTCAAAGAGATCAACAAGGCTGACTTCATGCTTCACGATTACTTCAATAGAAAACTCGACAACCACATATTTTCCTATGGTGTAAAAGAAATGGAAGCAGATGTTAAAGAGTTCCGTAGAATTAAGACTCTATTTGTCAGTGGTTGTGTGTCCAGAGGAATGGATGATACATTTAAGCTTTCAGATATAAGCGACAGATGTAAAGTACTTCAACAAGGAAATCCCGCAATTATTCGACTTATACAAAAAGCTAAATTCAAATATGGTTCAGATTAGTTTAATTGTAGCCTTCTAATCACACTCTATGTTATATTGGTAATATATTTTCACCATCCCTTGGCAAATAAATCAAACCATTGCATTGTGCGTGATTGATGCATTGATGGCCTTATCTTTATGTTTATTGTTACATAAGAATAATTAAAATATATAAAAAGTTTTATGTTCGAGTGTCGAAAACAGGTGGAAATAATGTAGTTATAGTTTATTATTATAAAATGGAGCGTTTAATTATGTAATTACAATATAATTATATTTCAAATATATTTCAACGTTAACCCTATTAGTACCGGGCTATAAAATGTTGTACAAATACCGGGGGGGGGGGGGGGGGGGGGTCATATTGACCCCCCCCCCCCCCCCCTCTAAAATCTACAAATTTTAACGAACAGGTATCACTAGTCAGGATCCGACCGAGAAAAAAAATTTTCGAAAAAATGTACCGGTACTGGGGTGGTTATATTGCAGCACCAAAATTACAAGTAGTGCACAATTTTCAGAAAATTTGAAAGTTACATTTTTCGTCTAATTGTTTTTCAATACAGGTTTTCTGGGGCGCAAAATACATTGGAAAATATTTAAAAATGATATGATTACTATAAATGGCTGTTTAGTCCTCTCTGCGTAGGAAAAAAATGAAAAAAACAAGTAACCAGCACTCTTCAGTTAGAACACAAAATTTTTAATTCACTTATACGATGCTCTAAATTCACATTTTCAGGTTTTCTAGGGCGCTGATTCTAATGGAATACATTTCTAAAATGTCCATCATTGCTACTTGTATTTTTCGGCGTAATTTGGCAAATTTTGGTGCTAGGACCAAATTTCGTACCCATCACCAAAACGTACAAGTTTGCGATGTCCAGTGCTGTTTTTATTGATTCCATCGGATTCAGGACCCTCATAAACCCGTATAACGCAATAAACAAGATGATACTATCTACTGATAAACTGATGTACTGATGAATTTGCTTATTTTCCAAAATTTGGTAGTGGCACAACAATTTTCACCCACCGGCGAAAAATACAAGTTTGTAAACTCTTATGAAATTTTTACTGATTCCATTGAATTCAGAACCCTCACAAACCCGTATAACGCAAGAAACAAGGTGACACTAAAAATAGTGTACAGTAAAAATGGTGACAGTAAAATTTTCGATAGTAACAATTTTTTTAAATAAGGGTTGTATGATAATTTTTTTTACTAAAAATGTTCTAGAACAACAATATTTATCAACATTTGGTAGCTTATACGTGTTCTAATATAATATTTAACAATATTTATAATATTTATCAAAATTTATAGCTAGCACTTCTTTTATAATATTTATTAAAAAAATAGCAAAAACTAGCTAGTATAATAAATCTGGTAAATGGGTACCCAAGGTGTATTACATAATGCCATTCACTTGCACTTGCACTGTTGTAACCCATGCACTGCAATATTCTTCCATAATTCTAAATAAAATGCTCAAGCAAAATGCAATATTTGTACTCTCGATATTTTTCAACACTCGATATTTTTTAACACTCGATATTTTTACTCTCGATATTTTTCAACACTCGATATTTTCAACACTTGTTATTTTTACTCTCGATATTTTTCAACACTCGATATTTTTACTCTCGATATTTTTACTCTCGATATTTTTCAACACTCGATATTTTTACTCTCGATATTTTTACTCTCGATATTTTTCAACACTCGATATTTTTCAACACTTGATATTTTTACTCTCGATATTTTTCAACACTCGATATTTTTACTCTCGATATTTTTCAACACTCGATATTTTTACTCTCGACATTTTTCAACACTCGATATTTTTACTCTCGATATTTTTCAACACTTGATATTTTTACTCTCGATATTTTTCAACACTCGATATTTTTACTCTCGATATTTTTCAACACTCGATATTTTTACTCTCGATATCTTTCAACACTCGATATTTTTACTCTCGATATTTTTCAACACTCGATATTTTTCAACACTCGTTATTTTCGATATTTTTCATCTCGCGTTATTTTTACTCTCGATATTTTTTAATCACGTTAATTTTCAACACTCGTTATTTTTACTCTCGATATTTTTACTCTCGTTATTTTTACTCTCGATATTTTTCAAGTCTCGATATTTTTTACCATTACCAAGTAACGCCATTATCAATGAGTATAACTGTATTAGAGCTAAAATCGAATAAGTGGCCTAATAGGGTGCGGTTCTTACTCGTTACTGCAAAATAATTCAGTAATTGACTACCGGTAACCAAAACAGCACTGTCAGATAAATTGATCCCGTAACACACCAACTACTAAATATTAACTACTAAACAACCAAATTTAAATGCATGATAAAATATAAAGTACAATATAAATATAATTATACAGTATAAATACGAAGCCAAGTACAGTAATACAAATATACAAAACTATGACTATAAATTATTTTGAATGAAATGATTATTGAGAATGTTACTTTAATATCCCCCCCCCCCCCCCCCCGCCCTTCCCCCAATCCTATTGTCTCAGGAAATAAGCTGTTTAACCCACGACCCATCTGGACTATTTATTAATGTCGCTGCGCTGAGGTGGTCAACCTCAACTGATTGACGTTTGTTAATGGCCCTGGGGCCAAGAGCCATTATGAATAAACTTTCCGTAATTTTTCTCTTGTACATCTGTGTCGATATGGAAACTACCTTCGCTTCGTCAAAGCAGGGTACTGTACATGTCCCGTTTTCCCGTGGTGGAACGCCAAATCTGTTGCTCCCCATCGCTGGTTCATTAAATCTGCATGGTGTTGACGGATGCGGACATCTATCGAGTATTGAGTCTCACCCATATAAACGTTTCCACAGGTACATGGTATTTTGTAAACCACCCCCCTTGGTTGGGTTTTAGGTTTGTGTCCCTTTAGTACTGTAAATATGAGCTGACTTTTCTCCCCGGTGAAAAATACGTTCCTATCCCATATCGCGCGCACACCTTTTCAACATTTTCAGTTAGATCTCTGATGTATGGCAACCCTATAAAAACTTCTGGCTTCTTACGCTAAGTTTTGGGGGTTGGGTTGTCGAACGCCCTGTTTACCTTACGTTTGGTACTGTATATTATACTTTTAGGAAAACCATTCTTAGCTAGGATGTGTGTTAACCACCACGGGTAAACGGGACATGTACCCTGCTTTGACGAAGCGAAGGTAGTTTCCAGATCGACACAGAAGTACAAGAGAAAAATTACGGAAAGTTTATTCATAAGGGTTCTTGGCCCTAGGGCCATTAACAAACATCAATCAGTTGAGGTTGACCACCTCAGCGCAGCGGCATTAATAAATAGTCCAGATGGGTCGTGGGTTAAACAGCTTATTTCCTGAGACAATAGGATTGGGGGAAGGGGGGGGGGGGGGCATATTAGAGTACTACTACTAGGATCGGCATGCTGCATTGCAGCTGCATTTTTAAGAATGCTGTGCCGGCTTGTCAACAAAATTGCACCGCCACAACTCCCTATCACCCATGACATTTGCTAGATCATCCGCATCTTTAAGGCCAGTGTCCTTTAAGATGCGTCTCAAGAAAGTCATGGGCTGTCCACCATGCTTATTCTCTGCATGAGGCTGCCAAAGTACAATTCATATTAGAGTAACATTCTCAATAATCATTTCATTCAAAATAATTATAGTCATATTTTTGTATATTTGTATTACTGTAGTAGGCTTCGTATTTATACTGTATAATTATATTTATATTGTACTTTATAATTTATCATGCATTTAAATTTGGTTGTTTAGTAGTTAATATTTAGTAGTTGGTGTGTTACGGGATCAATTCTGACAGTGCTGTTTTTGTTACCGGTAGTTAAAATTACTGAATTATTTTGCAGTAACGAGTAAGAACCGCACCATTAGGCCACTTATCCTATTTTAGCTCTAATACAGTTATACTCATTGATAATGGCGTTACTTAACGTTGAAATATATTTGAAATAATATTATATTGTAATTACATAATTAAACGCTCCATTTTATAATAATAAACTATAAAAAGTTGTATAATAATGGAACATGATTTGGTTATAGCAAAGCTACCCGAATCATAATACCTTACAAATTTTCCGTCCACATCAGTGGAAGAAAAATACAAATAGCCAGCAGTTTTCATGTTTTGTAATAGTGTCTAATTCTCTTATATATTTCCCTTATTTTTAGTGTTCAATGTGAAAGGACTTTAGGGGTATAGTGGGTGAAAAATAAAAGTAGCCATCACTTTTCATATAAAATTTCAAAATTTCACTAAAAAATCCACTTTCTCGAATCCTAACCAACTTTATTTTTGCACAATTTAAATTTTAGCAACGTTAAAAAACCAAAACCGCCTGATCCGGGAGTCAGGTGAAGACCTTCGCATATGTAAGGGAAAGGCATGGGCAGCCTTGACTGGGCTTTCTAGGATTTGGAAGTCAAACAGAATTCATCGGAAACTTAAGGTCCAATTTATTTAGAGCAGCAGTAATTCTTAGTACTCCTCTATGGGAGTCCATGCCGGGCTCTGACTATGCCGAGACCACCAAATCTCTGGATGTCACAATCACAAGAATGTTCTGAAATGTAGAGCGTCACTGGATGTATCATAGTTATCTGGAGTGGATAGGATGGTAATAAGATGTTTCTTCTCTATCCTATCCACTCCAGATAACTAATCACAAGAATGCTGCGCCGGGTTCACTGTGTCAAGTACAATGAACACATCTCCAATCAGACTCTACACAACATTGGAGGTGTTCCATTAGTCTTCCCTAGCTTGACACTTGAATGGAACCTTTTAATAAGTATTCTGGGACATAACCATGTAACAAAAAATAAATAAACAAATTAGCCAAATGAATTGACAATCGGCTCCCAGCGTTTAAAAGGCAATCCGAATTGAACTGAGCTTAAACATCAGATTTTGCCGGTTTTCATTTGTGGATGGCCGTAGTAACTAACTAAGGTGTGATCATATCAGCACCAACATCGTACCTTTCTAAAATAATATTAAGTTCCTACAACAGGGATGCAAGCTCATCATCTATAACATTTGACTGAAAAACAGATTTACCATGGGTATTTTAATTTTGGAGAAAATGTTACAGGTGGTTTCACCAGAAAAAGGTGGTGGTATCACCAGTATCGCTCGGTGTCTCAGCCTGTGGACGGGGCAGAGCATCTATTAGTAGTTAATACCGCAATGCTATGCACCAGCTTCAGAACATAAATTCAAAATAAATTTGCTTACTAAAATATGGTCAAGAGACTGGCGGAGATGTCATCGTCTACGTCGGCTCTGGATGATCCCCTAGAGGCTATTGATGAGGAAATCCAAGGGAAAAAGGGAAAGACGAACAAGCAGCGAGATAGGCTAGGGCGTCGAACTAAGCTGCTTGACTTGCCTTATGACCAACCCCGGAAGGTATTGCGAGGGGCGAGCGGATAACAAATTATGATTAAATTACGGATAAAAAGTACAAAAAAGTAAATAATAAACGGACATAAAAATCAAGGCCATAGAGAACTATACCGCCATATACTGAATCGATCATCTGTAAGTTAGTAAATTACTCCGCAAGCCTCCCCCGTGCGAGGAAACTTATATGTAGTACCATAAATTTGCCAATTAGATCCCAATCCCAGTCTCAAAATTCTAGCTACCTTTTTAAGGTCTCTTTGATCAGATGTTTCATATGTGGAATTAGTGGTATATGTATGTGCAGCTCGGTATAGGTGGTAGGTACAGTATTATCTTGGTATATGTCTGTAGGACTCATTATAGGTTGGTATAGCCTGATATACTGTTGGCCGGTGTAGCTCGGCATAAAGTTTGCTTTCGCGTGTTTGAAATATATTTTATATATGAACATGTTTATGGCATTATCTAATAACGCCCATCTTCATACAGTACTCTTGATCTCGAATACCTTTCTTAATTAACCTAACCATGTCTTGGGTGTTTACGCAACGCCGACAACCGACAGCGGACAACCACTGCACGGGAAATATGAAAATGTTACCTGAGGTCGTGACTCTCGTTTATTGTTTTGGTTAGAAAAATATTCCACTGTAACCTGTTCCTTTCTCTCAATTGATAGTTAACATTAATTAGCTTTAATAATGGTTGTCGGCGTTGGTTGTCGGTTGTCGACGTAGCGTTTAAACACCCATGTCGTATCGTGAAAACATTCCATTTAACACGTAATGTAAAAGGTTTTTTTATTTTTCTAGACATAAGTAGTATTGATTTAAAATAAAGGGGCTTCGTTAGAAAAAAACCCATACTGAGGAACATATACTAGAGATATGAGCTGTGGAACTCAAATCGATCACCTAACATGTGTTTTGAAGTTGTGTTATTGTGTTACTTCTATTGTATAGAGAATATCCTGCACATGGTGTGTGTGTGGGTGCAAGTTGCTTTCATCAACCAATAGGAATTCAATGAATTCATTCCTAATTGTTCATGCAGTGGTGTGTTGGTCTATAAGTCATCTATCTTCATTTTCAACCGGATCCTAACCCTAAATCTCTCAAAATTGCTAAAGTTATAGCGTTGCACAAAGGAGCAGACCTCACAGCAGACCTCACAGCAGACCCCACAGCAGACCCCACAGCAGACCCCACAGCAGACCCCACAGCAAACCCCACAGCAGACCCCACAGCAGACCCCACAGCAGACCCCACAGCAGACCCCACAGCAGACCCCAGAAATCGTAATAACTATCGTCCCATCTCACTGTTACCTGTACTAACAAACCTCTACTATCGACTACTCGATTACAATAATGCGCTTTATTTCGGCTTGCCATGGAACGTATTAAAGAAACTTCAATATGTTCAAAATTATGCCGCACGCCTACTGACTGGTACACGTAAGACTGAACACATTACACCAGCGTTAAAGAGACTTCATTACGTCGAATAGACTTCAAGATAGCTTTGCTTACCTACAAATGTATGAACAATATTGGTCCCAGCTATCTACCTCATCTACTACATCCGTACACACCCCAGCGCCAACTACGCTCATCGAGTCAATGCCTGCTTGAAGTTCCCCGCTATAACCTCGAAAGCTACGGCAGGAGATCTTTCTCCGTTGCTGCTCCTAAAATCTGGAACTCTTTGCCCATTGGTATCCGTTCGGCTCCAAATGTAGTCATCTTTAAAAAATTACTTAAAACTCACTTATTTAAGCTCGAATTTGAATGCTCTTAACTTAATGACATTGATTTTATTATTTTTAAATTATATTAACTCAAATAAACACCACTTCAATCGTTATATAGATATACGCTAACATACATTGCATTACGGGTTTTATTTGATGTTTTATTTTGATAACGGTTTGTTTTACTAGTGTCTAAATATTGTTTATGTGTAGTTTTTATTGATGGAATTGTTTTACTAATTGTCTTGTGTCTAATAGTCTGTATATTGTCACTATAATGGCGCTTAGATCAAATTTGTATAAGCGCTATATAAATACATATATATTATTATATTATATTATTATTATCAATTCTCAGCTTCTTTCATAGCTTTCTAAACAGAAAATTTTATCTCATAATCAATATGGCTTTAGGGAAAAACGTACAACAGCACTATTAGCTTTATTAGCACTATTAGCTTTATTAGCACTACTAGCTTTATTAGCTTTATTAGCAATTCTTGAAAATATATATAAAGCTCTGGACAATAAAACCTCGGCTTGTGCAGTGTATTTAGATTTATCTAAAGCCTTTGACACTATGAAATACACGAAGTGGGGACTTCGCGCAGCACGAAGTTGGCAGAGCCTTAGCGAATTGACACTGTTAGGGGGTAGGTCAATTTATGCAAATAGTCACGTTGGCCCTCTAGCGGCAGACTGGAGAACTGCAGATGGATTCGCCTCCTTTGAAAGTCACAGCTAATGGTCTAATACATATCTGCCAAGTTTCAGCTTAAACGGATTAAAAGCAAAGAAATGGGAGGGCATTTAATGTTTAGACATGTGGCCCTCTAGCGGGAGACCATTGCACTGATGGTGTCTGAAAGTCTCTCAAAAATCTCAACTTTTGCTCATATTGATACCTACAAATTTTCAACTTGGCAGCTTTAAATCCGACAAAGTTATTAGCATGTCAAAATCGTAACGACGACGACGACGACGACGACAACGACGACGACGACGACAACGACGACGACAACTATTTGCATAAATTGACCCACCCCCTAACAGTGTCAATTCGCTACAGTCTTCTGTTTTGGCAGCACCATGGAGAAAATAAGCATGGTGGACAGCCCATGACTTTTGCGAGACCCTCTTGAAGGCCACTGGCCTTGAAGATGCGGATAATCACGCGAAGGTCATGGGGGACAGGGAGTTGTGGCGGTGCAACTTTGTTGATAAGCTGACAGCATTCTTAATGCACGCTGCATTAGAGAATTTCCGATGTGGATTGCATGGTAGTGGCAAATACTTTTGTTAAGCTGCGTAGCATATCAATGTGCAGCTTCAATGCAGTAGGCCGATTATAGTAGTAGTCATAGTAGGTAGCAGGATCTGAGGACGCTGACCTGACCTGATTAAGTGATAACAATTAAGATGAGGTAATTATAAAATTAGACTTTTGTAAATATCAAACTTTTGATGTTCTTAATGCAAAGGCGGTATAATGTGATTATATATTATGATGTCTCTTTAGGTAGAACTGATACAAAAGAACAATGTGTCAGCTTCAAGCAACGGTTCTGGTTGCTTTGGTTATAAGTTTAGGACATTTGGTAAACATCGGTCATGCGAATTCAAGTAAGTTCACGCATTGATATTGCGGTTTAATTATGTATGGAATGTATGTAGGCCTACTGTATAATTCTTCAGCCGCATGTATTGTGGCGATTAGACCACTCCTTAAGAATTGCTGTGCAGCGCAAATTGTTACTCCAAAAATGTTAACTCTTTTTATGATATATTTGATTTGATTTTTATTGATACCATACCTTAATATACCAGAAATGTGGGTGTACTGAAAGTATATCAATACTTTACTAACCAATGTTATATTTTATATAGCTTTTGTTAGTTTGCAAAGCTATTAAACAATGAGATAGTTTAGATAGATTGATTTTATGTAAAAACAATAACCTTACACCAAGCAATAGGCCTACTGTATATATAGGTCCAAATTTATAACATATAGGATTGCCACTGTCCATATATATATATAATATATATATATTTGAACATATCTTTAGCCCGGTTGCTATGGTAACTGGAATTTGTAATTAACTTCAATCAGCTCGGCTTTGAACCTTATAGTTGAGTTGAAAAGCGACAAGTTAGTATTTAGGATGTTTTTGCTGTAAATATATAGCATTTAATTATATAGATTGCAATCAATTCCGTTACCATGGCAATTAAAGTTTTCTGGAACGGTTTGGGTTTTGTAGTGCTTGAGGTACTGTTACATTAGATTCATAGCAAGTTTCAGATATTGTTATTATCGTGTAGTTTATGTATAAATCAACAATTTTGTAACAAAACATCTGTTTGCAGTGGTTGTCATGGAAACTAAAAAATAGTACAACGGATGCAGAATATGTAAAATTGGGTGTAGGACTTAGTACCAAGACATAATACCTTTATTTACCTTGTGCTCCACATTATCAATATATATATATATATACGTTCGGGCTGAATGGCCACTTTTGTATATCAAAAGTGGCCCTATTGCGAGTTGGTGGGTATTAAAAAGTGGCCCTTTAGCCCCTTTTTGGCCCTTTAGCCCGAAACCGCAAACGGGCTTCGATGGCCCTTTGTGTATACGGTTCCTCTAAAAAGTTATGCACCTTCATTTTATTACTAAATGAAAACACAATATTCGGGCCACTTACCAAAATGTATAAAATGGAATTAGGGCAAAAAAAGTCAAAAGGGCCAAAATTTGCCAAAATTGGCCCTCTTACTGTCTGGAATAATATATCTTTGGCCCGAACTGAGCTTACTATATAGTGAAGAAAGAAAGGGCCATAACAGGCCCTATTTGATGTAACTTCATAACAAATTTATCAAATTAGTGGAGAAGGAAACGGGCCGAACTGAAAATGAGATAAATAACATTAGAGCCATTATACAGTGGCCCTTTTGAATCCAATTTGATCCTACAAATAAACTGAGCTGAGAATTTGAGTGGCCCACTTGTTTCAAAATTGCTGTCTACTTTATTTGCAGATGATACAACTCTTGTACACTCAGAGAATGATCCATCAAAATTAATTTATAATATTAATATATAATAGTAATGTCGAACTGAAAAATATCACAAACTAGTTAATTGATAATTCACTTTCCCTTAATCTTAAAAAAACAGAAGCAACTTTTTTCTCTAACCGACATTGCACCACTAACCCTCCCAGAATAATTATTAATAATTCACCAATTTCCTATACAAACAAAAGTGATCACATGAAACATGAGTTTTCAGGGCCCCTCAGTCTGGAATAATATTCCGGATCGAATAAAATCGAAACCTTCTAAAATCTCGTTCTCGATAACTTTAAAAAATCATCTATTAAATAATATAGTCTAATTAAGCAAATCTAAATTAACATACACATTAAGATTACAAATGTCACATTGAATTTTCATTTCAAATTCCAATTTATCTTTTTTCCATCAGGTAATTGCCATTACCGTACAAGAATTCCAAAATAGGTTACAATTAAAAAAAATATTGTATATATGTAGCAGTAGTATCCTGCCCATTGTCCCTTCACACTCCATCCGTGGTGTAGCGCCTACTGAATTTCCAGCCATTAGCTACACTCTACAATTCATTTCTTTCATAACTAATTACAGTATGATTTATCCATGTGTTAATATTGTATTATATTATTGTATATGTAGTGCGATGTCTTTTAGGTGTTCATTTGTATGAATTGAAATTAAATCTGGATCTTTTGAACTAGCTAGTATTTTAAATTTGAATATTTGAGTTTGAGTGATTTATTTAACACATTTATATACGCAACTTCAGGAGCACTATATAACATAGGAGGTTTATCATTGGTTCCCCCAAGCTTGACACTAGATCAAGCCGCCTCCGCTTTGCAGGACACTGTTTTCGCCGTGAGGACCAGCCTGTGAACAGTCTTCTGTTTTGGCAGCACCATGGAGAAAATAAGCATGGTGGACAGCCCATGACTTTTGCGAGACCCTCTTGAAGGCCACTGGCCTTGAAGATGCGGATAATCACGCGAAGGTCATGGGGGACAGGGAGTTGTGGCGGTGCAACTTTGTTGATAAGCTGACAGCATTCTTAATGCACGCTGCATTAGAGAATTTCCGATGTGGATTGCATGGTAGTGGCAAAATACTTTTGTTAAGCTGCGTAGCATATCAATGTGCAGCTTCAATGCAGTAGGCCGATTATAGTAGTAGTCATAGTAGGTAGCAGGATCTGAGGACGCTGACCTGACCTGATTAAGTGATAACAATTAAGATGAGGTAATTATAAAATTAGACTTTTGTAAATATCAAACTTTTGATGTTCTTAATGCAAAGGCGGTATAATGTGATTATATATTATGATGTCTCTTTAGGTAGAACTGATACAAAAGAACAATGTGTCAGCTTCAAGCAACGGTTCTGGTTGCTTTGGTTATAAGTTTAGGACATTTGGTAAACATCGGTCATGCGAATTCAAGTAAGTTCACGCATTGATATTGCGGTTTAATTATGTATGGAATGTATGTAGGCCTACTGTATAATTCTTCAGCCGCATGTATTGTGGCGATTAGACCACTCCTTAAGAATTGCTGTGCAGCGCAAATTGTTACTCCAAAAATGTTAACTCTTTTTATGATATATTTGATTTGATTTTTATTGATACCATACCTTAATATACCAGAAATGTGGGTGTACTGAAAGTATATCAATACTTTACTAACCAATGTTATATTTTATATAGCTTTTGTTAGTTTGCAAAGCTATTAAACAATGAGATAGTTTAGATAGATTGATTTTATGTAAAAACAATAACCTTACACCAAGCAATAGGCCTACTGTATATATAGGTCCAAATTTATAACATATAGGATTGCCACTGTCCATATATATATATAATATATATATATTTGAACATATCTTTAGCCCGGTTGCTATGGTAACTGGAATTTGTAATTAACTTCAATCAGCTCGGCTTTGAACCTTATAGTTGAGTTGAAAAGCGACAAGTTAGTATTTAGGATGTTTTTGCTGTAAATATATAGCATTTAATTATATAGATTGCAATCAATTCCGTTACCATGGCAATTAAAGTTTTCTGGAACGGTTTGGGTTTTGTAGTGCTTGAGGTACTGTTACATTAGATTCATAGCAAGTTTCAGATAATGTTATTATCGTGTAGTTTATGTATAAATCAACAATTTTTGTAACAAAACATCTGTTTGCAGTGGTTGTCATGGAAACTAAAAAATAGTACAACGGATGCAGAATATGTAAAATTGGGTGTAGGACTTAGTACCAAGACATAATACCTTTATTTACCTTGTGCTCCACATTATCAATATATATATAGATATACGTTCGGGCTGAATGGCCACTTTTGTATATCAAAAGTGGCCCTATTGCGAGTTGGTGGGTATTAAAAAGTGGCCCTTTAGCCCCTTTTTGGCCCTTTAGCCCGAAACCGCAAACGGGCTTCGATGGCCCTTTGTGTATACGGTTCCTCTAAAAAGTTATGCACCTTCATTTTATTACTAAATGAAAACACAATATTCGGGCCACTTACCAAAATGTATAAAATGGAATTAGGGCAAAAAAAGTCAAAAGGGCCAAAATTTGCCAAAATTGGCCCTCTTACTGTCTGGAATAATATATCTTTGGCCCGAACTGAGCTTACTATATAGTGAAGAAAGAAAGGGCCATAACAGGCCCTATTTGATGTAACTTCATAACAAATTTATCAAATTAGTGGAGAAGGAAACGGGCCGAACTGAAAATGAGATAAATAACATTAGAGCCATTATACAGTGGCCCTTTTGAATCCAATTTGATCCTACAAATAAACTGAGCTGAGAATTTGAGTGGCCCACTTGTTTCAAAATTGATTTATTAAATAAAATGACCCGAAGAAGGGGCCACTTTTACCATCATAAAGAATGAGATTAACAACATTAGGGCCATAAATATACATTGATTAAAATGGCCCGATTTCAATCCAAATTGATTAGTACCTAATCAAATTAACTGAAAAAATTATTAATTAGCGGTATTATTCGAAGTCGATATCAACCTTATCTTGCACATACGGGCTGGAGCATTCGCGCAGCACGAGACTTTCCACTCCTACCAAATATCAGATGAATCTAATGACTGGTTCTAATTATTACAACTGTGTGTGTGTGGGGTGGTGGTGGTGTCATGTGGACAATGCTATAGAACTAAATAGGCCACCAATTTACGCTGGCAAGATATTTATAAATATTTATAGATTTATAAATGTCATCACAGTTAATGAGGAAGAGGGTCTACATACAAATTTGTTACAAAACTGCTGTTTATTTGCACTTGGGGGGGGGGGGGGGGGGGTGTCGTGTGGTTAATTCTATAGAACATTAGAGATGATACAAGCCCCGCCCTGTCTATACTGGATGCTCCTCTACCAGTGTTAGGTAACCTAACTCAGGAGGCACACTTGGTTCATGGTGTAACAAATGGACCCCTACAGTTGGCAGCAGGGCTGTAGGCCATGGATAGGCGGAAGGTAATCAACCAACGGCTAGACATGCTGACAAGGTCGACGGAAGGTAATCAACCAACGGCGACCTACTGCGAAGACGCTTGTAGGAGTTGCGACCACAAGCGGTTTACTCCCGCAACTGAAAGATATGAGTATGAGAACCCTCCAGGAGAAATACCGGCTCGGTCGTCGCCCGGGTCAACAAGGACCGCGTCCCTCAGTGGTACACCAGGCTGGGGTCGATAAATCGGCTACTGGAACAGAAGACAGAGAAGAAAGAAGAACCAACCTGTTGAAATGTAAAAAGACACTAAAGATTGCTACAATGAACGCACGCACGCTGAAAACACAGAGCAAACAGGGTGACATGGTCGCTCTGGCAATGGAATATAACATCGACATCATCTGCATCCAAGAACATCGGATTTGTCATGAAGACACTGCCATGAAGTACAATGACATTGGAAATGAATGGACGTTAGTAACAAGCTCAGCAGTGAGAAACTCGGCCAATGCATCAATTGGTGGAGTAGGAATTCTGCTAAGCCCATTTGCACTTAAGACCCTAAACAACATCGAATCTATAAATTCCAGGGTTATGATCGCAACATTTGATGGGAATCCCAAGACAACAGTTATATGTTGCTACAGTCCAACCAATGCATCAGAGCCAGAACAAGCAGTCAAGTTTTATGAAGAACTGACTGGACTTATTAAGGGCATCCCGAAACACAATGTTAAAGTCATTGCTGGTGACCTGAATGCGCAAATTGGCCCAGAAGACATCAAGGGTTACACCTATAACACCAGTTCTAACAGAAATGGGTACTTACTTTTAGACCTAATGGAAGAATGTGAATTGATACCAACAAACAACACATTCGAAAAGAGTAAGGGGAAGCTATGGACCTTTCAATACCCTAATGGAACCAAAGCACAACTGGATTACATCCTTATAAACAAAAAGTGGAGAAATAGCATGATCAACTGCGAGGCATACAGCTCGTTCAACCTAATTGGTTCGGACCACAGAATTGTGACTGCAGAGATCAGACTCAGTTTGAGAGCCAGCAAACCCAGGACAAGCAAGCAAATCAACTATGACTGGGAGAAACTCAGAACTGACAATGCTGTAAAGGATGCTTATACAGTAGAAGTTCAAAACCGCTTTGAAGCACTTCAGTCAATGGATGAAGACCAATCCACCGATTCAATATACCAGAATATAATAACAGCCCACAAGGAATCAGCTAAGAGGCATATCCCCCAGAAACCTAAACGAAAACAGTATGTGCCATGGCAAAACTCTGAGGTTACTTGTAAGAGAGAAGATCTTAAGATAGCCTACAAAGTTAAAACCGAACAACCAACAACCGAAAACATTAACAAGGTTGAGAAAGCTAAGGACGATCTTAAATTGGCCTACAACATCAGCCAGGAAAAGTTCATACAGGATAAAACTGAAGCAATTACAACTGCTCACATACAGCAACAATCAAGACTTACCTGGCAAACTGTAAATGAGGTATCTGGTCGGAAAAGTTGTGCAAAGGGGTGCCTCAAAGCCGATAGTCCTGAAGAACGTGTTGGGAAGTGGAAAAATCACTTCAACAACTTGCTTGGGCAGCCACCAAACATCGAGGTCAGCCCTACAAGGAAAATATATGACAAGACGCTACCTATAGAAACAGGGGACTTCACACCTGCCGAACTCCAAAGAAGCATTAAAAGCATGTCCAATAATAAAGCGAGTGGATTAGATGAAATCCCAGCGGAGGTATGGAAAACCGGAGTGCTAAATAGACCATTATTGAATGTTTGCAACCGGATGTTAAAAGGGGAAAAGCAACCACCAATTTGGACTAAAGGTCAACTAAAGCCTCTCCCCAAGAAAGGAGACCTCGGCATACCAACAAACTATCGTGGGATCTGTCTGCTTGTGGTAGCTGCCAAAATATACAATAAAATGATTCTATATAGGATTAGGCCTCACATAGAGAAACTACTGCGTAAGAGCCAAAACGGATTTCGACCAAGTAGATCAACAATAGCTCAGATACTTGCACTACGGAGACTGATTGAAGGAATTAAGTCAAAGAATCTCCCCGCAGTCATGACTTTTGTGGACTTCAAGAAGGCATTCGACTTCATCCATAGAGGTAAAATGCTTGAAATCCTAAGAGCTTATGGAATACCAGAAGTAATTGTTGCTGGCATTGGATTGTTATATTGTGACACAGAAGCGCAGGTACTCTCACCAGATGGTGAAACTGAGTTTTTCTCAATCCTGGCTGGCGTACTGCAAGGTGACACATTAGCACCATTACTATTTGTAATTGTGCTGGATTACGCAATGAGGACGGCCACAAAGGGTGAAGATCTGGGATTCACACTTCAAGAACGCAGAAGTAGTAGATATCCGGCAACTACAGTCACAGACACCGACTTTGCGGATGACATCGCCCTGCTCTCTAATACGCTAGCAGATGCACAGCTTCTACTAAATAAAGTGGAGAGGGCTGCTAAGGAGGTTGGATTGCATATAAATGCTACCAAGACCGAATTCATGACCTTTAATGTTGATGGAAACTTGACAACCATTGATAATAATCAACTAAGGAAGGTCGATGACTTCCAGTACCTTGGATCACGGATAGAGAGTAGCAAAAAGGACATAGAAGTTAGGAAAGCAAAGGCTTGGGTAGCTCTATCAAAAATGGATACCATCTGGAAATCAGATCTCTCCAGGCACCTGAAGACTAAGTTCTTTCGAGCCACAGTGGAAAGTGTATTTTTATACGGGGGTGAGACCTGGACACTGACTAAATCACTTGAACAACGAATTGATGGTTGCTACACAAGACTACTAAGGGCAGCCCTAAACATCAGCTGGAGACAACACATGACAAACGCCGAGCTTTATGGTACAATACCACCTGTATCAACCACCCTCCGTGAACGCAGATTAAGATTCAGTGGGCACTGCTGGCGAAGTAAAGACAAGGTCATACCAGATCTACTTCTCTGGCAACCAACTCATGGAAAGCGTAGTCGTGGACGACCTGCCATAACATATATAGATCAACTTGAAAGGGATACTGAACTTGGGAGAAACGAAATTGCGACAACTATGGAGAATCGGGAAGCCTGGAAGGATCTCATTTCCACTGTCCGAGTTCGCTCGACCTAGTAGTAGTAGTAGTAGTAAATACAGAAATAGGCCTCCAATATGGTAGGTGCTAATATGCACAACGAGCAACAATGACCAACAACGAGAAACAATGAGCAACAACGAGCAACAATGAGCAACAACGAGCAACAACGGGCAACAATGAGCAACAACGAGCAATAATAAAGTACAACAACGAGTAACAATGAGCAACAACGAACAACAATGAGCAACAACGAGCAACAACGAGCAACAATGAGCAACAACGAGCAATAATAAAGTACAACAACGAGTAACAATGAGCAACAACGAGCAACAATGAGCAACAACGAGCAACAACGAGCAACAACGAGCAACAATGAGCAACAATGAGCAACAACGAACAACAATGAGCAACAACGAGCAACAATGGGCAATAATAAAGTACAACAACGAGTAACAACGAGCAACAACGAGCAACAATGAGCAACAATGAGTAATAGCGAGCAATAATAAAGTACAACAACGAGTAACAATGAGCAGCAACGAGCAACAATGAGCAACAACGAGCCACAATGAGCAACAACGAGCAATAACGAGCAACAATGAGCAATAATAAAGTACAACAACGAGTAACAATGAGCAACAACGAGCAACAATGAGTAACAATGACCAGTAACGAGCAATAATAAAATACAACAACGAGTAATAATGAGCAACAACGAGCAACAATGAGCAACGAGCAACAATGAGTAACAACGAACAACAATGAGCAACAATGAGCAGCAACGAGCAACAATGAGCAACAAGACCAATAATAAAGTACAACAACGAGTAACAATGAGCAACAACGAGCAACAATGAGCAACAACGAGCAACAATGACTAACAACGAACAACAATGAGCAACAATGAGCAACAACGAGCAACAATGAGCAATAATACAGTACAACAACAAGTAACAATGAGCAACAACGAGCAATAATGAGCAACAATGAGCAATAACGAGCAATAATAAAGTACAACAACGAGAAACAATGAGCAACAACGAGCAACAATGAGCAACAACGAGCAACAATGAGCAACAACGAGCAACAATGAGTAACAACGAACAACAATGAGCAACAATGAGCAACAAACAATGAGCAACAAAGAGCAACAATGAGCAACAATGAGCAACAATGAGCAACAACGAGCAACAATGAGCAACAACGAGCAACAATGAGCAACAATGAGCAACAACGAGCAACAATGAGCAACAACGAGCAACAATGACTATACAACGGAGTATTTAACAGCTAAAACAACTGACTATATATTAAACGGAGTATTTAAAAGCTAAAACAACGGACTATACAACAGAGTATTTATTAGCTAAAACAACGGACTATATTAAACTGAGTATTTAAAAGCTAAAACAACAGACTATATATTAAACTGTGTATTTAAAAGCTAAAACAACGGACTATATTAAACTGTGTATTTAAAAGCTAAAAAACAACGGACTATTTATTAAACTGAGTATTAAAAAGCTAAAACAACGGACTATATTAAACTGTGTATTTAAAAGCTAAAACAACGGACTATATATTAAACTGTGTATTTAAAAGCTAAAACAACGGACTATATATTAAACTGAGTATTTAAAAGCTAATGGAACCAAAGCACAACTGGATTACATCCTTATAAACAAAAAGTAGAGAAACAGCATGATCAACTGCGAGGCATACAGCTCATTCAACCTAATTGGTTCGGACCACAGAATTGTGACTGCAGAGATCAGACTCAGTTTGAGAGCCAGCAAACCCAGGACAAGCAAGTAAATCAACTGTGACTGGGAGAAACTCAGAACTGACAATGCTGTAAAGGATGCTTACACAGTAGCAGTTCAAAACCGCTTTGAAGCACTTCAGTCAATGGATGAAGACCAATCCACCGATTCAATATACCACAATATAATAACAGCCCACAAGGAATCAGCTAAGAGGCATATCCCCCAGAAACCCAAACGAACACAGTATGTGCCATGGCAAAACTCTGAGGTTACTTGTAAGAGAGAAGATCTTAAGATAGCCTACAAAGTTAAAACCGAACAACCAACAACCGAAAACATTAACAAGGTTGAGAAAGCTAAGGACGATCTTAAATTGGCCTACAATATCAGCCAGGAAAAGTACATACAGGATAAAACTGAAGCAATTACAACTGCTCACATACAGCAACAATCAAGACTTACCTGGCAAACTGTAAATGAGGTATCTGGTCGGAAAAGTTGTGCAAAGGGGCGCCTCAAAGCCGATAGTCCTGAAGAACGTGTTGGGAAGTGGAAAAATCACTTCAGCAACTTGCTTGGGCAGCCACCAAACATCGAGGTCAGCCCTACAAGGAAAATATATGACAAGACACTACCTATAGAAACAGGGGACTTCACACATGCCGAACTCCAAAGAAGCACTAAAAGCATATCCAATAATAAAGCGATTAATAAAGCGAATCAGATCTCTCCAGGCACCTGAAGACTAAGTTCTTTCGAGCCACAGTGGAAAGTGTATTTTTATACGGGGGTGAGACCTGGACTGGACAGTGGACACTGACTAAATCACTTGAACAACGAATTGATAGTTGCTACACAAGACTACTAAGGGCAGCCCTAAACATCAGCTGGAGACAACACATGACAAACGCCGAGCTTTATGGTACAATTCCATCTGTATCAACCATCCTCCGTGAATGCAGATTAAGATTCAGTGGGCACTGCTGGCGAAGTAAAGACGAGGTCATACCAGATCTACTTTTCTGGCAACCAACTCATGGAAAGCGTAGACGTGGACGACCAGCCATAACATATATAGATCAACTTGAAAGGGATACTGAACTTGGGAGAAACGAAATTGCAACAACTATGGAGAATCGGGAAGCCTGGAAGGATCTCATTTCCACTGTCCGAGTTCGCTCGACCTAGTAGTAGAAGTATTTAAAAGCTAAAACAACGGACTATATAGGTATTAAAATTCATAATACGACTATTAAAAAAAATGTTAAAAAAATGTTAATTATACCGTAGTTAAAAATGATTAATTTACAATTATTATTGCATCACAACAAACTGTGTGTGTGTGTTGTAGGACATCAGAGACAGATACGGACAAATATAAATATGGAATTTAGCACAATTCTGAATATATATAGCACAATAATAGGTAAGGTAATAATTATACAGATGAAACGAAATAAAAAATATCATGGATTTAATTAAAATTTATTAGCGTATAAGCTCCGTGTGTATGTTAGAAGACAAGAGAAGACAAGACAAGCTATTAAGAGTATATACCTGTATAGAGTATTAGAAGCATAATAGTTAATATTATAAATATTGAAACGAAATATAAAATATGAATTTTAGAACAATTCAGAATATTACAATTCAATTCAATTCAATGCAATTCAGAATAATAGATGCACAATGTAATGTTTTAAATAAATATATGGAATTTAGCACAATTTGAAGTTAGGAATTGAAAAATCAAAAAATTTATTTACTTTTAAGTATAGCCTACTGTATATTGTTTTAACGGTATAATATAGTTTTTTAATGGAAATAAAAGTATACCACCACCAAAAATTGCTGAAACAAGTAAAAGTTAATAACCGGTATTCCATGAATATAACACTGATTACTAAAAGGAGTTTACGGAATTAATAAAAGTTATATACATAGTTTCAATAGAAACATTAGTAACATTAGTAACAATTCCCTGCACTACCCACCGAAAATGGCAAAATGCATTTTGACCAATTTATTATAGTTGGGAATGTGACATTACCAATAATAATGTCACCTCATAACCAACTTATGCAATACACATCGCCAGCCACAAAGAAAGTTGAGAGGTCCAACCATCTCAGCGGGACAAATGGGCTAGCAGGGGTTAGCACGTGGGGACAGTGGCAGCAGGGAGTGTCGAGGTGACAATTAATCAGGTTAGCCAATGATGGGAGGGGAAAACAGATTGGAAGTGATTGGAACGCATCTATTGGCCAGGCCACTCAGTACAGTAGAGGTAATTAATAATAATAATAATAATAATTCTTTATTTCAGGCACGATTGCCCATAAAAACAAACAAACAAACAAATATATATATAAAATATTATTAGCACAATCAAGTATATCTAGCCTAACTAAATATAATTAATTTTAGTCATCAATATAAGATAGGTCCCGCATTAAAAATATTCTACTCGTTTTGTATACCTCATTAAACGTTGCAATTACCATTGTATTACAGGAATTTGTTGCACATAAAAATAGAGAATTAATTGCTGCAGCACGTATATGAATAAATTTAGGAATATTTAATACACCGAACATAAAAGAAAAACTGGAGCCATATGGGTACCCGAAAAAGCGTCTGGCCGCTGTATTATATGCTACTCTTAATTTATTATGCACAGAAGCAGAGTAATTTAATCTAGACCACAAAGCGTTACAATAAAATTGAGTACAAAAACATCGAAATAATTTAACTTTTACGGCTGTAGTACAATTTGCAAATTTTCTAATAATGGTATTAGCACGTTTATAAAATGATCTTAATTGATTATGAATATCCGAATTATCGTCTGTATTATCGCAAAGTAAATGACCTAAATATTTAATCTCGTGCACTATTGTTAACTTATTACTATTTAAAGATACTTGTCCTACATTTGAGTTTTTACACGATTTAGGGAAATAATACATGCATTTGGATTTTTTAAGATTAACCATAATCGAATGTAGAAGTGCATATTTTTCAAAAATATGTAGCAGTTTTTGCAGTCCAGTAATTGAATTTGAAAACATAGACAAATCATCGGTTTACATCATATGATTAGAGCGGACACCAGACATCATACAACCTATATTACTGTAATTTAATTCCCTACTCAGGTCATCAAGATATACGCTATATAAATACGGAGATAAAACACCACCTTGTTTGGTCCCGTTAGAAACATGAAAATAGTTAGAAATAAAACCACCCCAAAGTACACCTAATTGTTGAAATTTGTACCAAAATTTAATCGCCCGAATATAAAACAACGGTATGCCCCTATCTATAAGTTTTTTAAAAAGTGTGTAATGATTTACTAAATCAAAAGCTTTTGATGAGTCAATAAAACACACGTAAACTGCTGAATCATTTTAAGATAATGCTGAATAATTTCTTTCAAAGTGAAGATACAGAGTTCGGTGCCGTGATTTTGCTTAAAGCCAAATTGCGAATTCGAAGTCTGTAACTTATCACAAAAACGATCAATATATACATGTTCAAATATCTTACTCATAATTGTGGCAATGGCTATGCCACGATAATTGTCGAGCGATGTAATATCGTCATTCTTGCCTTTAAGTAAAGGAATTAGGTTACAACGCATAAAATCATCGGGTATATAACCATGAACATTGAAACACGAAGTGGGGCCTTCGCGCAGCACGTGACTTAAATTTAATTTAAGTACTAATTCGAAAGTATTACTGTATTAGCAAATTTTAAGCAGATTTCGCCTAATCACTTTTTACCTCTTTCATTTCTATTCAGACATATCTGACTCTAGCGGTATAGTGAGAACTGAAGATGGATTAGGGTCTCCAGCCCCACAAAGACACAGCCTATGGATGAATAGTACATACGTACATCGGCCAAGTTTCATCTTGAATAACGGATAACGAAATGAGAGACGGATCTCACTTTCAGAAATTTCGTCGTATAGCGGCAGACCGATTAAATCTCCCCCCCCCCCCCCCCCCCCCCCCACAAAGACGCACATGTGGTCCAGCTATTTAAGATTCAGCTTAAACTGATTAAAATTAATGAGACGGGAGAATCTATTCACTTTCAGGCATAAAGTAGTCCTATAGCGGGTGACTGTTGAACTGATTTTCAACAAAACAAATTTTCAACTTGGCAGCTTTAAATTCGACAAAGTTATAAGCATGTCAATATCATAACGACGACAACGATTTCACTTTCAGACATTTGGCCCTCTAGCGGCAGACTGGAGAACTGCAGATGGATTCGCCTCCTTTGAAAGTCACAGCTAATGGTCTAATACATATCTGCCAAGTTTCAGCTTAAACGGATTAAAAGCAAAGAAATGGGAGGGTATTTAATGTTTAGACATGTGGCCCTCTAGCGGGAGACCATTGCACTGATGGTGTCTGAAAGTCTCTCAAAAATCTCAACTTTAGCTCATATTGATACCTACAAATTTTCAACTTGGCAGCTTTAAATCCGACAAAGTTATTAGCATGTCAAAATCGTAACGACGACAACGATTTCACTTTCAGACCTTTGGCCCTCTAGCGGCAGACTGGAGAACTGCAGATGGATTCGCCTCCTTTGAAAGTCACAGCTAATGGTCTAATACATATCTGCCAAGTTTCAGCTTAAACGGATTAAAAGCAAAGAAATGGGAGGGCATTTAATGTTTAGACATGTGGCCCTCTAGCGGGAGACCATTGCACTGATGGTGTCTGAAAGTCTCTCAAAAATCTCAACTTTTGCTCATATTGATACCTACAAATTTTCAACTTGGCAGCTTTAAATCCGACAAAGTTATTAGCATGTCAAAATCGTAACGACGACGACGACGACAACGACGACGACGACGACGACGACAACTATTTGCATAAATTGACCCACCCCCTAACAGTGTCAATTCGCTAAGGCTCCGCCAACTTCGTGGCTCGCCCCACAGGTGAATACATTATTGCTAAGTGAACATATAGAGATTTAGTACCATTTATAAAAAATTCACAAGAAATGCCATCCGGGCCGGCAGCTTTACCTGTAACAAGCTTATCAATTGCAAACACTACCTCTTTCGGAGTTACAATCATTGATTCACAAAATTTAATACCTTTAAGTTTACGATCAACGTCAGCTTTATGGGGCTCAGGTTGGTTCGCATTGTATAAAGTTTCAAATTTATTTTTAAACATATCGCAAACCTCTTTTTCACCTGCCGCACTGCCCACTTTATTAGACAGTGGTGTAGAGACACCCATCTGTTTACGGACATTATTCCAAAATTCGTTCTGGTTGTTTGAGTAAATTGACTCAGCTAATTTGTCGCTGCGGATCTGGTTTGCGTTACGTTTGCACTCGCGCATGTAGCGCTTGAAGTTCAATCTCGATTTCGTGTATTCCTCATATATGAGCCCATTTCTCGGACAGCCATTACTTTTCCAAATTAGAAAGAAATGGCGGGATAAATTATATTTATCTCGCAGGAAATCGTTCCAACCGGGAACATTTCTGTTTGCTCCACCACTATTGGCTGATTTTTTCAAAGGAATAGACGATTCAGCTGCCCTTAACAAGCAGTCAACTATACATTTATAATAATAATCTATGCATGACTTATGCTCTGTACATAAAATAGACTCACCGTTATTAGCACCTATGCAATTGGTATCTATTTGCGACAGCAATACATTGAGATTATTACCGTAAGCAGAAAGTTGCTGGGGTGATGCTTTGCACCAATCAAGTCGGGCACATTTTTGTTCAGTAGCACCAATGTTAATATCATCCGTACTACTTAGTAAACTGTACTGTAAATTAATTTTACATGACACAGGAAAGTGGTCCGATATTGCCAAGTTATAATGCACATTAAAATCTCGTAAATATGGGAGCAGGCTACCTGTACTTATAGCATGGTCGAGCCACGAAGTGCTGCCATGTGCCGTACTAACGAAAGTGAAAGAATCTTGAGGTTGAAACATTGTATCACACAGATGCAAATTACTATCTGCGGCCCAATCTAAAAGATGGCTATAAAATATTGTAGATATTGCGGCATTAAAATCACCAAATACAAAATACAGTGGTGTTGATTCACAATCTAAAATGGCATTAATACGGCCAAGATAATCTAAGAATTCGGATTCATTGTCATTACACTGATATGGTAGATAGACATTGAGTAAAAATAATTGTTGACCATCAGATAACTTAATTCTAGCACCTAAAAGCCGGTTATCATCAAACGTAATACATTCTACCGCGTGCGCAATACTTTTCTTAAATAGTATCGCTAAGCCACCATATGGGCGGCCAGTTAATATGTTTTCTCTATAATCTAAGGGTGATATACCCCTTGCTAGATACCTCTCATCAATGGTATTTAGGAAGCTGAGTTCCTGTACTGGCAAGAAGTGCTCTTGTAGGAGTATTACATCCATGGACAGATTACAGAGATCCTTAACAGTATTTAGTGAATGTGGCGTTCTAACTGAGTTGCAGTTATAAGATGCAACAGATTGTTTGAATTTATATCATTGGCCATGTTAGAATTTATTACGTGTTTAATTATTATGCAATTAATATGTGTTAAGTAGTACGTTAAACAACGTGATTGAGACAGCGTCTGCCATAGTCTACCATGTTAAAGAATTTGCCGAACGGCTCTTGCCCCGCCTACTTACTATGATTACTATTGTTGCCCCACCCACTTACTATGGTTACCATGGTTACCATTGTGCATATGTAACATATGTCACCGCTGTGTATATATGTGACATACGCGGTATAAGACCAGTTTGCAGGCGGAAGTAATTTAATTAATTCGTGTCTACCGGTCGGCGTTTGACCTTGAACCGCAATAGGTAAAACCCAATATAGTAAGTGGGTTGCAGACGTTTGTTATTATAAAAGTCTTTAACATGATTTGATTATTCTACCTATGGGGCGAGCCATGAAGTGAGTGATAGCGCCGAAGTGTGAGTGATAGCGCCGAAGTAAGGTTATGACGCAACAACTAAAAAAGGTAAATAAACACAGACTTATGGGGGCGAGCCGTGAAGTGAGTTCTTCCTCACCCACAACATCATTACCACTACCACCATCACCCGACGTCCCCTTCATTCCTTTCCAACATTGAAAAAATGGGGCGAGCCGTGAAGTGAGTATAAGGTTATAGTATTTATAATATTATTTTAATTTGATTATTCTACCTATGGGGCAAGCCATGAAGTGAGTGATAGCATCGAAGTAAGGTTATTGTATTCAACTAATGACAGCCACCAATATTACAATTCTATAGTTATTGCTAAGCAACTAGTTGTGGGGCGAGCCGTGAAGTGATTATTGTTATTATAATAATTTTCGAAATTATTACTTACATTAATTTTCGGTAGGTGGTGGTGGTATATAGGCGCTATCGGTGAGTTGTCTTATCGCCGTCCGATGCCAACATAAGTTTTAATTGCCAATAATTCTGTTATACAGTGATTTGATGAAAAAATAGGTCGAGCCATGAATCGAACGAAGCCTTAGAATATGGGTACCTACGCGGCGCGGAGTGAGCAAAGCCTTTAGCGTGCGGGTACTATTGTTGAATTTTGGTAATTATTTATTGTTATTATATTAATTGTTGAAATTAAATTATTACTTACATTAATGTTGGGTGGTAGGTGGCGTCCTTGTTTCCCCCACCATTCTTGGGGGGCAGGCACAAGTTGGGCGGACTACCCCACCAACAATTCTACCTGGTTCTGCAGGGACTACCCCTTCTTGCGGCGGATCCGGGGGGAACCACGGCGATAAGCCACGACCACGCCCTCGGGGCCGCTTATTTGGAAATACCATGGCAATAGGCCTAAGAGGCCTACCAATCGCCGGATAAAAATTGATAGGCCTATACAACGCTGCCATCGGCGTATTAGGCCTTCTAAGGGGTTCAATGGTACCCCCGCGACTCCCCACACCGTAAGTTTGGGGCACCCTACCGGAAACAGGTATTTGTTGGATGGCGGCTGGATGGACGGGGTTGTTGTCGGTGGCAACCTCCGAGACTGATTTATTATCACCGCCTGTAGCCATTATATGTTTTTGTTTATAATAATTTAATAATGTAACTTTATAATAATTTAATAATGTAATTAATAATAAAGTGAATTCGGTATCGCTATTCCAGATGTTAATATAGTAAATAAACTATAACAGAACTAGCTAATTATCTACGCTTCAGCTTCGTATCTATATATGGTTTATTTCTTTTGTGAAACCAGCCACATATGCGAGTAAATTGAACCCAGACCTTTGATTGTCGTTAGAGCGTTTAATTATTGTCTAATGTGCGTAGCGTGGATTGAGATTCTGGCCTTTGTGTTAACTGCGTAGGTTGGGCGGCAGATGCTTGTTATATAACGGAAAGAGTTGGGTCCCAATGTGCTCTATACCAATTATTACGGTGTGAAGACCCCAACCTGCGTCACTTGTCGTGTCCCATATATTCATTAAAAATATTGCTATTACTATATACCCAAGAAATAAATATTTATTATTAATTAATATTAGCGCTAATAATATGTTCACGCACCGCAATTGAATATACCCATAACCGAAATAAATAAATTATTTTATTAATGAAAGTGTCCACAGTAATAACAATAAATCATTGTACCGCAAATTAGAGGTGAATATATTCATTGCTCCAGGATTTTTCGGCACCTCGGTTAAATAATACAGACAAAATAGACCACACTGAGTCGATTGCGGCGCTTGAAATATTTTACGATTCCAAGTATGCCTTTGGGTATATTTATGCAACCAATATGATATTTTTGGCGGAGGAGCTTTACCAAACGAATCTAAATAATAAGCAATTCTCTTAACCACGCGTACGCAAGACCAGTGTTGCCCTGGTAGGCCTATACGTTGATTATTAATAATAAATGAATAATTTTGTTTATGCTTATTTTTTTTTTTTGCATGTATTAGGTGTAATTGGTCGATTGCGTAAACACCAATGTATTCGGGCCCCACCGGGAATTTCGCTAATTGTATAGAGTCCAACATCTTAGCGTGCACGTATCCGCAGGCGGCGCGGCTTCGCTTACTTTGTACTATGCGAGATCTTTATTTATTCAGTTATTATTTCCTTGGCTTCCGAAATAGATAGAAGAGCGTCATAGCTTGCCATTAATATAACGTTAATAGTGTTATCTAGTGCATTACTAAATTTCAGAATCAAATGCCCGCTTGTATGAATACTAGGTTGAATCTCATGGCTTTGGTCGCCTCCCGCAGTAAGATCGAATACGATCAAAGGAAATTGGGTACGAAACCGTTCAGGTGTTAGCGAGCAAAATACGCCACTCAAGCTCTTGAACACGTTCATTAAACTTTCGAATTCCAACATAAAATTGTTTTCCAGAAAATTAGGGCGATATGGATATCCGTGTATAATACGGGAGTCGATGTTTAGTTCGGCATAATTTAAACCGAAATGGTTAAAATGTAGCGGATTACTGCTTAATTCCCCGTTGAAGCTGGCGTTGGTAAGCATTCCAACCAAAATATACTTAGGTAATTTTCCTTGGATTATGTTCGATTCTGTATAACTGGACTGCCCGCCACCAATAGTGAAGGTTTTCACTTCTTGTTTTAACAAGTTATAAATAAAGTCATTTTTTTGTGACCCCAACAAATGCGCGCGCATAACCTCGGCATCAATCTTGTGGCGTTTTATTTTTAAATTAATATTCATGATTTCAACTCTCGGGTTTACCAATCCTGCGGGGGGTTCAACTTTCAAAAAAAAATTATTCGATACTCGGTCTATACGAAGTCGAATGTTAATTCCCGGCGGCAGTAATTTGTCCTGGCTTGCCAGGTCTAAAAAAATTGGGGCCACAACGAATTTAACATAATTCCCGCGAACGTCATTCTCAGTAGCGACAGGTACCCCACCTAGATTATTATCAGTATCTTCATACCCACCAGCTCTTAAAATACTGCGTTTTTCGTTAGCATCTGTCAACAGTAATGTCTGAAACGTAGACTTATAGGCGTAGAACCCATTCGAGGTTTCAACTAGCTTTTCATTTAAATATAACGAACAATTTTCAAATAGTGACCCACCCGGGTAATTAAGATGGTGGAGGGTTGTATCGTCGTTAGCCCTATTACCATCCCATGTAATTTTATATTTAATGTGAAATTTCGAATTCTTTAAATCAGTATATAGAACATTTGACTGGGGTATAAAGAACTCGATTTGTCGGGCATTCGCGTCAAGAGTAGAAATCGGGTAGATATCCGAAAAATGTGAAGATGTATATTCTCGCTGATTTGTTTTACTTGAGAATAATGATAATTCTAATTTACTCATTTTGTTAAGTTACATAAAAATATCGCGGCATTTATTATTTCGCTTTTTACGTTTGCGCCCAACGTTCATACCCACACTTGGGTGTCGTCGTTTCCTGCTCCTCTTTTTTTTACTTTTCGGGTTTGTAAATTCATTGTATACCCGTTGGGCGATTTGGCGAGTCTTTGGATGAGGTTCTAACCGCTCGGCCACTTTATTTATCAAATCATCTGCTTTACTGCGTAAAATACGTTTTCCTTCCGGTATTATGTATTTCCGTGCTACTTTCGCTGCTTTGGGGAGTGCCTTAGTTAGCACCTTTCTCCCTAACTTGCGGGCTAATATACCCAGACCAGTTGTTAATATTCCGCGTCCGCGCTGGCGATTTTGGGTGTATCGCCGCCCGAATTTATTATTCTTATTATTCCATATACCAGTAGATGGGCCAAACCCCGGGAGAATGCTTCCACCCTTAAAAACGGGTATATCGCTATAATTCCCGCTTCCCAGTTGGATTTGTGGGGTGCTATATAATTTAAACAAATCAGAATCTGACATTATTATGAGTATTTATTATAACATATAATAATAATAATTCTTTACTACATACGTATATGTGTAATCTACAAATATAAGTAGCATATAATAACACAATAATTAATTATATATACATTAATTCGACGACAACCATTTTCCATAACCAACCGCGAGTTTCGCTGGAGTATTTATTATAACATATAATAATAATTCTTTACTACATACGTATATGTGTAATCTACAAATATAAGTAGCATATAATAACGCAATAATTAATTATATATACATTAATTCGACGACAACCATTTCCCATAACCAACCGCGAGTTTCGCAGAACAATAATTAAAACAAAAATCACTATTATCAGAATGGTAGGCACAATTTGTTATTGCCGAAAAATCGTGAAAAAGGCATTTGGTGTCATAATCAACATATTTTTCGTTTATGCCGTACGTTTCTAGAAGTGTTCCATTCACATTAAATTCATTTTTTAAAATAAATAATTTCGGTATTCCGCGTATTAATATTTGAAACCCCAACCGTTTTTTTTCTTGTAACCATTCCTGTATGTACATTTTAAATGCGCTTTGGTCCATAAATCCGTAGTCAAAATTAATGTGATGCGTAATATTGGCGAGTTGTGTGAGACGGTCGTATTCGCTTAAACTTAAAATTTTTGCAGGTGGACCATTAATAAACCATACGTTTTCTAATGATTTGATGGTAGTATTATAAGCCGCAAACTCTTTAAAATAAATGGTTGCAACGGGGTGTTGGTCGATCTGCGGAAGATGCGTATAATATTGGAAATCTACTATTATTCCCGGGTTTTCCAGCGTCGGGTAATAATCACGCCCACGGCTGCGACTTAGAAATTTATCCATATAGTCGCTATAACTTCAGATAATCAGATAATAATAAATAATAAATAATTTACATCGATTAAATTGTGACTATCTCAATCAATTCGTATAAAATGAAGCGTCAATATTGAATTTCCATAATGAAAGCGCAACAAATTTCCGGAATCTCCAATCAATCGAACTCGTATATAACGTAAATTAGATGTTGAATTAACTTTTTTATAGTAGACTTCCTCAACTTCACGACTAATAATTTGCCCATATTCCCCTTCTATGGGTATGCTACGCAACAGAGGGTATTCGCTATTGTCTACAAATTGAGGTTCGACGCAATTGATATGTATATTTATGTTGGGTTCCAGTATTTCGACAGCATTAGGATGCTTATGGCAGTCGTACTTATTATTCCGCGAATCAATCCTTAGCAAGTGATAATCCCCCGCAGCATTTTGCACACACATAAAACCTTTGCCATCAACCTCGTGTTCTGTTAATCCTAGGTAACCACCCAAACGTTTACTGACAAATATCGACAACTGTTTACCTTTAAAATGTATGGTTATATTACCAGAGCGTGCTGTATTATCAATTATATTAATTTGGCCTTTAATAAGGCTTTTGTTGAAGTACTCAATGATCCTTTCCAATGATAGGAAAGATCCTTCGGGGAGAGTAACATCTCTTGTAAACATTTTTTTATTTTTTATGGCCTTTATATAAATGTCGCTATTGTCATACCTGATACTAGATACGTACGTTATACCGGTTAAACCTATTAACCATTGCCCTTTAGCGAAAGGTAAAGGAATTTGCAAATTTGTTTGGAAATCGGCGGCGCTATTACGCGGGAATTCTATGGGGTTTGCGTTTGAGGGTAGTACAACGTAATAACTGTTCATTCTTGTAGTTTTTGTCGCCGTTGTTGTTTTTTGAGTTCTAGAACTAAAATTGTTTTACCCCCATGAAAGACTATATGCTTTCCTTTATGGTCGCGAAGCGTTATACTAATTGTGTCGAGCACTTTTTTATTTCTTAATTGTTTGTAATGTGTGTTTTTGAATTCCAGGTTGATGAATGAGTATGGTTCCCATTTCAAAGGGATTATCCGCAAAAGAGGCGCCATCGAATGTCCTACGTGAGAAGATTCAATCATATCAGTATATATAAACATTGTGTGTCTATCCCTCGTTATATCGCAAGGTTCGGGGAATTCAACTCCATCCGCTTTGTTTGTATCTTTACAGCCTAAGTTCAATAAATCATCATCTTTGTTATAGTGTATTGCCCAAAGCGCCCCAAGGCCCATTAAATTATTTTTTAAACTCGATAACCCGAAAATATTTATTATATCTCCATAGAATTGGAAATAGCGGCCTTTCTCACAATGTAGACGAATTTTTGATGTATGTTTTTGGTAGTTAAACTTAACATCTTTGAAACCGTGGTGGGATATTGCGGGATTTTTCAAATAAACACTAATATGGTTTAAAATTGACTCAATAGAAGCATATAGACCAAGATTAAAATCGATTTCTATAAGATTGTATGGAGCTATATGAAATTCCAAATCCTCATCAACCATATATTCACCAATTCTAATTCCAGATCTTTGTTCAATATTTCTATAGGTCGACACATACTGTATTTCCTTTAGACCCACGACCCAATCTGTGCTGACGGGGATAGGTTTGGACAACTCAATCGTGAAATCGCTGGGAGTGTTATCAGGATATTTATCTAGACTGGCGTTGGAAGTCAACGTTAAATGTAAGTAATCCATAATAATATAATTATATAATTAATTATTGTACGTGATCAACCCACCGATGTGCCGCAAAACCAACAAATTTAACCAAATATTGCTTTTTGCCGCTTTTATTTACTTTTTCTTTAATTATTTTTTCAATTGGTAGGAATTGAAATGGTTCTATTACCTTTTGGATTTCATGCCGATAAAATGTCCCCTTTATAACGCGCCCATTCGAGTCCGCAACTTCGTACATAGGGTACGGCTCTCGATCCAATCTTATTCTGTAGATTTTGAAAATTTCTACAGTATAATTAGGTGTATAACCTTTGTCAAATGGCTTTCTAGCTAAACTCAGCCGCACCTTATCACCAACCTTGAAATGAACTCGACGCTGCGCACGGCGTTTTCTTTTATTGGGATGACCCACACTCCCATATAGTTTTAAAAATAGGTCAGTTTCATTCTTTTTATTGACAGAGTTTGGCGCCATACCAATGGTTCTATGTATTGAATTATTATATGCAACCAATATTTTTGGCAATATACCCATCCATTCTCTATTCTGTTTCCTCGTGAAAATTCTGTACATGCGAGATTTGAGGGTGCGATTCAGCCTTTCACAGATACTAGCTTTAAATTGGCTAACTAAAGTATAAAAATGAACATTATTGTTCAGTAAGAAATCTTTCACCAATTTATTAACAAACTCAGTTCCTTGATCAACCGCTAGCCGTTTAGGTTTTCTATCTTTAAATATCGCGGCTAGGGCCCTTTTAATTTCGACCCCTGTTTTACGTTTTAGACCCAACGCCCACGCCTTCCGACTAAAACAGTCAATACAAGTAAGTATGTAACCGTAGCCATTATTCTCACCCCTAAAAGGTTGCATATCGCACAAATCCGCTTGGTATAGATCACCAATACCGCTCGTGAAGATTTTTGATGTCGGGTAATGGCGCCTAGCCGGCGCGTGTAGGGAATACGTTCGTTGGGAGCTCAACCATTCTTTTGCGCGATTTCTCGTAACTTTAGCGGCTTTCGCTAGTTTGGTTACGCTCGCGAAACCGGCAGCATTTGAAACATCGTAATATATTCTTCCCAGTCGTTTGTTTGTTCGATTTTCTACGATTCTCCCCATCGGTTGTGTCGTGTCGTGGAAGAAAACACTTGCAATGACAGTTAATACTTAATATGAAACGTTCAAAAAACATACTACTACTACTATTTTAATGTTATCCTGCGCTTTGTTTCCACACGTCGATTTATTGTAGTCCTACGTATTGTTTCCACGCGTCGGCGCGTTTTGTGTTGGAAGGGGTCACGCGGACCCTTTGCCGTTTCAACCAACCGCGACCAATTAATCGTTTTGGTATCCTTAATCGTTTTAATAACCCCAAAAATGTTGCTTGTCCTGGAATTATTTCGGTGTTTTTCTTATTTTTTTTTGTAGTCAGCAATTCAATCAAATGATCAATATTTGCTCCGGGAATAAGTTTATTTTCTATATAGAGTTTATTATTATCGTTCCACCGCACTCTGTCTCGCGAGAATCGCATCAAATAACTCAACAATCGTTTGGCTTTCTGGGATGAAATTGTCACACCATCTAGCGGTTGTATTATATTATTGCTTTTCTTATTATTATTATTATAAGTATCCGTTAATAAAGTAGAAACTAGATACAACTTCTTAAAATTTCCGAGGCTAATCTCGTTATTTTTCATCGTTATATATCATTATTAATATATTAATACTATATACTAGAGTTCACGTTCATGGACCGATAATAACCTAATTTCGGTGAAAGTCTAAAAATGTGTGAAAATGGTTTTAGCACGGCGTCGCTACTGCGGTATAGACTGGGCCTCGGGGCGTTGGTGAGGTGTGTTAGAGTTCATATTCGCGGGTTGATAAACAGTTTGCCCTAATGGGTTGAAAATATCACCCCTAACTCTTATACTATCATCCGTTTTTTGATGAAAGTCTAAGAGAAGGTGTGTGAATGGTTTTTGTGTGGCGTCACTATATGCTTGAACAATAAAATTGCTATTTTTTGGGTACACTTGCCGCGCTATATAGCTTATTTGACTTGCGTCGCGGGGATTTTTTGTGAAAATACAATATTGGGCATTTAGACTTCTAGTCCGTGTTTCCGCCCCTTTACTGAAGAAATTTTGTGTTATATAGATAATGAAACAGGAGGTAT
>JAUCBJ010003150.1:0-37500 GCA_032718475.1 Nemertoderma westbladi
GATTTGGTAAAGAAACACAACAATTCTCAGATGTTGGACTATGGAGGTAGAAACTTTAGTAATACGGATTTAAAACGTCTAATGGAAATAAATCAAAGGCGACACATAAACATGGAGAGCTTAGCAGAAGTTGTATTGTTTTTAGCTATTTTTGTTCCAAATTGCATGCTATATAAACAAAAATAATATTTAGAAAATACCCTACATTATATTGCAATGTTACTCGTTCTTTTACGAATACGGTAGAAAAACTTCAAATCTAATGCACTTCCGAGAAACGAGTATGATCGGTAGATGATGAGTGTTGGGCTATTTGCGGGCCCTTCACTAAACAGCCACATTCGTCGCACTGCAGGGTGAAGCTTGCCACATCGGTGTACTGTCGGGCGCTTCTTGCGTCGCCGGCAAGTTCTCTAGCTAGTTCTAGAACTCTGTTATTGGTAGTGGGGAGTAGGGTGTGTACCTCACCGGTGATAGACTCGTGTTGTAACGAGTCGTAGTGTATACCATCGTATAGGAGTAGGATACGGTGGGGGTAGTCTCTATCCTGGCCATAGCGGTCTACACGACCGCTGCGGATGTCGACCACAGCAACCTCCACTAGTAGCGCGTCCGATAGGATGGCCAACTCAATTGCACCGCCCCACGAATTTGCTTTACGGATCCACCGACTGTATTCCTAAAACATTAATAATGTGTTCAACTAAAATGTAATTCACTCCGGATGATACGATTTTAACAGAAGTTACTGATCTACAACTTGAGCCTGAATGTATGGGCCTCTGGTCTGGAGCAGTAGAACTGTAGGCCAGTCCCCATAATCAGCGAACAGTTATGTAACAGCTAGGTACTTAATAATTAAGGGCATCTGAAAGTTTAACACATTAAAGAATTATATCAATTTGATCAGTATATACCGGAAGAGGGATGTTGTAGGCTATACCTATTTTGGAGATCAGATGTATAGGACGAGCGCAACGATGCGTGTAATGGGGGTGAGGCGAGTAACATGTTAACTTCTTAATGACCAGGTTTAGCACATTGACCGATATCATATTTTAATCAATCATGAGAGAGAGGAAGTTCCGGCGATGCTGTGTATTTTAAGAACCAGATGAGAAGGCCGAGCACAACGAGTACTCTGTCAGTTACGGGTAGGGGTGTACCGGTAACTATTTTGTTATGCGATAATTTGTAAATTTACGTGGCTGATATAGCCATACATTGCTTTGCATCTTCTTTGCATCCAATTATTCTTCGTGTTGGTCGATACATGTACCGGTATGCATCTTTGTTTGTGAATTAAATTTTAATGGCTGCCCACTGTCTAGGCGGAAATTGCGAAGCTGCCTGCACGCAATTCTAATTTGATAAGGAATGGATTATATACAAAGCGATAAACCACCTGTCCAAAAACACCTTTCTGCAGTTTATTAATGGCTGGTTTCGGTTTGGGGACCCTAACTAGTGATAACACTTACATGAATAACAATGTATGGGAAAAGCTTTATTTAGTCGCATGACAGGTTGATAAATTTATTGTACCTCAATAATATGTAACAATGATAAATTCTATGAATTGAATGCTACCAAATTCAATAATAGAGTGTCTCAAACTCATTTAAAATGCCAGTGATGTGGTGGGATGTTGCACTTGTGCATTTTCTACGTTATCTGTTTGCCGTATAATATGTATACGCTTGGCTTACACCATGTCTTAGAGTATCGTAAGTGACATGTACGACAACCCCACTCCCCCCCCCCCCCCCCCAACAAAAAATACATTTTTTTTCTATAAATGTTAATAGATTACATGAAATTTGAGACAGAGATAGTTTCACCTCCCTCATTCTTAGTGAGTGAGCCAGAGTTTTGATTTTCGCTTTCAATCTCTAGCTGTAAGCGTTTGAAAAAGGTGTCTCCATCGATAGAGAGCTGGCCGCGCAAGGATTAAAAAATATGTAAAACAGAATTGAATTTGGTTGGGAAATAGCGGGGAATGGGAATATGGGGATTTGATAGTTGATGATTATTTTGCTTCTGATGTAGTCTAGGCTATTTATTCTATTTAATGAATACACAATGTTCTACAATATTTTGCTTACGTATACATAAACATATCCATTAGTGTTATCATATAGGCATTGGATTGTTTACCAGCTCTTATTAGAAAACGGCTCATGTGAAGAATACCAGACTTTCTGCCGTTATATTTCACTTTGCAGTTACCCGCATGTGAAGAATACCAGGTTTTCACCAATAACATAGGTTACAGAAGGGCTGAATTTAACCAAAACAATAAACGAATTAGTATATGTACAGGTTATAAGACAGAAACAAGCGCTATAAAACACTTAATTAAGATAAATTTAAAAAAATAAAAAAATCTTCATATATAAAATTCCAATAAAAAGTCGACCGAAAAGTGAAATCCTGGTATTCTTCACATGGGCGAGATAAACAAAATTTTATAGATCATGGATGGTGTATTTATTAAATAGAATAAATAGCCTGCATTGGAAGCAAATACATGCAACATTCGATAAATATTCTGGCTCACCCAAAAAGCAGGTTACCCTATTGTTCATTGTTCAAGGGCCATTGTGCAACTTTCCTATAAAAGTGTTAGTAATTCCTAGGCAGCTGGTTTCAACTGCTGCTGCAGGAATGCCTACAACCAAAACCAAGATGAACTTCAATGAACTTTACATAGACAATTCAATATATATTATTTGCAAATTTCGATATTTGGTCACAACCACCACCACCAGAAAAAAGGTAGAAATTTATACATATAATAAGTGAGGTACAGTTATCGGGAAGAACAGACTACAAGTTTAAAATTTAAATATTTAAGAATTAAACAGAAAAATGTATATTTGTATTGCGCGACTATACAATGCAATGCTGCCCCTGCCAGTACCGGTAGGATTCTCGAACAATCCTTCAGATTGTATTCCACCTAGAACCCCACACACCCTAGAGACAGCAGTTACTGTCAGTAATTGCGTCACCCAGGACCAAGTCATAGTGAGCTGAGCACATATGTAGTTCGACGCCCCCATTATAACGTGACTCAAGGCCACTGCCCGCGAGGCTACCTTTTTCCGGTAATACCAATTAAAGTTTAGCCATTGGCAAGGTTAATGATAAGATAGGGAGTAGTAACACTAACGCTTAATTAAATAAATTAATTAAACCTGCAATCGTGCCTTTAAGTAATCCTAAAGTTATCGCCGTCGTCTAAAAAAATGAGCGAATAATATTTCACTGTTTCTGTTTCAATACATTGGAAGCCGGAGATGTTTGATTAGAACAAGGGCAGGGTAGGTTGGTGTGCGCTACTGATTATCAGACATTCGGCACAAGTTACAATTAATCCTATTTCTCTTTCTTTTACAGGCCAGCTGTTACCCGAATGAGATTACCAACTCTGAATTTTTCTACAGTTCTCGTTGGTTTAAGGTAAAGAAAGGAAGAGCATGTGGAAAAAAAACAGAGAGGTGTGTGAGAGAGCACAATAATTTTACTTAACAAAAAATTATATTGGCGGTATAATGGTCGAGTTATACATTATAGGTACAAGGGTACTTAAGAGGTCAGTTATTATCAGTTAAAGAGGCTTGCCTCTAAACTGCCTTATATACAATATTGTATTTAAGTATGGCAATAAATAAAAAAAAAAGGGGGGAAACTGGACGCACATTCCATCTTGGCGAATTAATATCCCGCCTCAATGATAAATTCTCAATTTAGGGAAAGGAGCAGGTTACAGTGGCACGTTATTTTAACCAAAACAATAAACTAAACACAATAGAACAGGTTACAGTTTTATTTTTGAGATTAATCAGCCTTTATTTGGGTCGAATTTTTATTGCTTTATTTGCTTTATTATTAGTTTAGTTAGTTAGTGTGGGGAGGGGTGCATGTTGTAGTACAGGTACTGCCAGACTGTAGTAATTAGTAATTACTGAATTACGTGTTACAAACCTTAGGAGTTCTGCCCAGCACGACTTCGTTGTAAACTTCTGCATTATCTTCGACAGCAGCAGCAACATTATTACGAAGTTGGGATGTAATTTGCCCATCATATGTTCCAAAATATGACAGAGCAACGCTGGAGAATAGACAAGAATTATCGGAAGGAACACATTTTCGTATTAAGCAACCTAAATTAAGATTTGAGTTTTCCGCTGATCTTGAGCTTGAGTTGGTCATTTTTATCTGATTAACAGATTATTGCTGTAGGCCTATTGCATCTGCATGTTACAATTAAAATCGGATGTGGGTACCGCAGTACCGCATCCGCACCGGTAGCCTTTGGCTAGTCAGTTAGGTTAGGCTAGTTGTCTTGTCACCTGGCGCTCGGGCAGCCTGGACTATGCACTCGGCTGCTCGGGGACCATTCTGCCATTTACTGGTTTAGCTATTTCACATTTAGGCTATTTGTTATGGGTTTATCATCAAATTATTAAGCTTTAGGCCTACCTACTGACCTACCGGTATACTGCTGTACTGGTACCGGTATACAGTATAGTCAGATAGTAGCCTACAGTACTGCAGTACGAGTACAGCAGTACCTGCTGGGCTGCGGTACCGGTACAGCAGTAGTGCCTAGCTACCTAGGCCTACCGGTAATTAGATTACTGTTACTGCTGTACTGTAGGCTTTACTGCAGTAGCATTTCAAAAAATGGGCACTTCTTTCAAAAACCAGCTACCGGTATGCTGGTATGCCAGTACGGTACCTGTTCAGTACATACTACAGTAGGCCCCTACTGCAGTACTGTCTGACTGTGATTCAAACTGCTGAAATAACTTCAGAAATTACAGGTTTCCATAGGACTACGAGTTCAAATATCCCGCCACCACATAACAAATTATTGATTTATTCATTCATTGCTCTCCGTTACAGAATTATCAAAGTCACACACACTATCAAAGTACCACCACTTGACTGCTTGACAGTATTCATTTAATTACTTATAATTACCGGTATTTAAAAAAAAGTGTTAACTACCGCACCAATGTCTCTATACAGCTATATACTGTATCTATATCCTGTATGTATATTTTACTCCGATTCACAGTAATATAAAAATTAATTTTATAATTAAATGTAAAATACTGTAATATAATATAGGCCTAATGAGAATGTCGAATTTAATTAAAAAATTATTGAATCCTGCGAATGTATATTGTTGTTTGTAATCATTTTGTAAAGGATTCCTCACGCCCTCAGAGTGGCAAGCTCCCAGTCTCAGAGTGGCAAGCTCCCAGACTCAGAGTGGCAAGCTCCCAGTCTCAGAGTGGCAAGCTCCCAGACTCAGAGTGGCAAGCTCCCAGTCTCAGAGTGGCAAGCTCCCAGACTCAGAGTGGCAAGCTCCCAGACTCAGAGTGGCAAGCTCCCAGACAGCTTAATCTGTAGTTTCGCGGCGTGTTTAATGAACCCAGGCTTTTCCCGCTACAAAATAACCTTGAAAATTATAATCACTATCAGCTTTATTTCCCGCTAGCCGACTTGTACATCTACGGACTTTCTGACTATATTTACGGACTCTACCGTATCAAGACGATTGTCAAAAATAACAGTGATTTATATTTTCCGGATCGGATGTTAATATCTTTACTCATCATCAGTTTACTTTACTTTATCTTCAAGAGGAAAAAGAGAAATCGCATTAGGGGGCTTTGGATCCGTTAGGAGGCTTTGGATCCGTTAGGAGGCTTTGGATCCGTTAGGAGATCAAATGGCTCTTGGACTTTTGTTATTACGGCCAAAATGGTCGTAATAATACTAAAAAAAATACTGTATAGTCCAAAATAACATCATAATATAGTCACAATAATAATAATTATTTTCTAGACTAATTTTTAGTTTGAGAAAATCGTAAACAGACGCAGTCGTAAAATACCAGGGACGGACTGAGGGTCAGGCCCAAATGGTCATCATAATATCTGGGGGGGGGGGGGCAGTGCCCCCAAAGCCCCCCGCACGATACGGGCCTGCTGAGGGTGTGCAGCGCCCAGGGGCAAATCGACCTAAAGTCGCCCCCCCCCCCAAACCCCCCCCCCCCCCCCCCCCATTATAAAAGTGGAGTATTTAATTGCAATTATTTTGGTTCACATAATTCAATCTTTAAAATTATTTTTATTCAAATTAACCGCTTATATATAAAGAGTACTTTTAAATTGTATCGGCCTATAATTAAAGTTGTTAAATAATCATAAAGATGTTAATTAAATAATAATTCCATGTTAAATAAATATATATGTACAAAAAAAACTGTTGTACTGAAAAGTTCCATTCAGGATAATGGATCATTGTTTAACCAGTACCTATAGAGTCCCAGACTATGTCCTCCAATACGTTGCTTTAGTTCATCCCATAAAAATTAGCATGTCAAAATATATTGTAATTGTCCAACAAAAAACCACTACATATATATCCCAACGATACAGATTCACAGTATTCATTCGACAACTGAGTTATACAGTTTATGCTAATGATTTACGAAAAAGCCGGACTCTTACACTAGTAAAGATCCCTTAAAATTGAATTTTAAATAAGTTTAAACAGCAATTAATTCTAATTGCGGAAATATCGTAATGCAAATCAGTTGATGTGGGGCTGAGTAAAACATCTGCATGCAGTGCAGCTGCAGGCAGAGGCCTATGAATCTCTAGGTTGCGTTGCCAACATAACAATTGAATTGAATTGAATTGAATAACAATTGAATGATTAGACATAAATTTCCAATTTGTCAAAATCGACAAAGTCAAATTCACCTTTTAGCGTGAGCTAAATTTAAACTTTGCAGCTAACGTTATAGTTCCAGGGTCGCCACAACCTTTCAAAATCATGTGCCTTCCTACCATATAGTAAACAGGGGGGCTGCCCCCCCCCCCCCCCCCCCCCCCCCCAACCACTTCCCACCGTGGTTAATTACCCGCCCTCGTGTTATACATAATTTATGTAAATACTTTTAATAATTTTCGACGCAAAAATTTCAACAAAATCATCAGATTCAATTCATATAGCGATGTTAATATATTAAATTCACCAAGTTCACTATTGTTATACACTGTAAATCTAGGAAGGTACGTCTTCGATGGTGTATATGAACACCTAATAGGCGTATTGTATAGCATGTGGTAGAACACTCTCAGAAAACATACTGTAGTTCTCAGATATTTTAAATCGTTCATCTTTTTTTAATGAGGTTTTTTAACACCCGCTTTTTGAGAAGTCACACCGGCTCACCACCAACAGCCGTATTTTGAGAACTCACACCGGCTCACCACCACCAACAGCCGTATTTTGAGAACTCACACCGGCTCACCACCAACACCCGCTTTTTGAGAACTCACACCGGCTCACCACCAACAGCCGTATTTTGAGAACTCACACCGGCTCACCACCAACAGCCGTATTTTGAGAACTCACACCGGCTCACCACCAACAGCCGTATTTTGAGAACTCACACCGGCTCACCACCACCAACAGCCGTATTTTGAGAACTCACACCGGCTCACCACCACCAACAGCCGTATTTTGAGAACTCACACCGGCTCACCACCAACACCCGCTTTTTGAGAACTCACACCGGCTCACCACCAACAGCCGTATTTTGAGAACTCACACCGGCTCACCACCAACACCCGCTTTTTGAGAACTCACACCGGCTCACCACCAACAGCCGTATTTTGAGAACTCACACCGGCTCACCACCAACAGCCGTATTTTGAGAACTCACACCGGCTCACCACCAACAGCCGTATTTTGAGAACTCACACCGGCTCACCACCAACAGCCGTATTTTGAGAACTCACACCGGCTCACCACCAACAGCCGTATTTTGAGAACTCACACCGGCTCACCACCAACAGCCGTTTTTGAGAAGTCACACCGGCTCACCACCAACAGCCGTATTTTGACAAAAAAATTACCGATTTAGTAGATTTCGTCAGTAAGGGAAAGGGACAGGTTTCAGGGTCAATGTTTTCTAACCAAAAAAATAACGAAACTTTTCCTAATTCGAGAAAGAAGCAGGATTCAGTGTCAGTGTTTCTTAATAATAAACGAAACAAAAGTTCGAGGTTAACGGAAAGGAACATGTTACAGTGACTACTATATAATATAATGTAATAAAAAATGGTAATATATGAAAAATTTTCGATTTAAACGACAGATGAAGTTATTCGGTTACTTAATTTTGACATACAATACTGAAATAGGTGTGTAGGGGGGGAGGGGGGGGGGGGGGGGGGTGGGGGGCGTTCACCTGCTGTACAGCATATACTGTAGAAGAGCTTCAACACAACTGAGAGAGGTGCAATACTGGTTACCTATTGGCTAAATACGTAACATTAGGGGTTAATGAGCATAATGCTCTACGGGAGAGCATAATATATTGCAGTAATAATATGTAATAATAATTGGTAACAATCACCGATCGCCGAGGGAGGGAATTTAATAATAGAAGCGCATCTTCTAAGGATCATAATCTGCTTACAGGTTTACCTTACGGTGCCATAGGACAGAGTGTATTACAGGCAGTGGCTTTCAGCGCAAGGCCATTTCATTCCAAACCACTTTCAGAACACTGCACAAGGCATTTTCATCTCATTGCACTTTAATCTCATGGGCCATTCTTCCCCAAGGCCCTTTTCATCTCATTGCACTTTAATCTCATGGACCGTTCTTCCCCAAGGCCCTTTTCATCTCATTGTTATTTAATCTCGTGGACCGTTCTTCCCCAAGGCCCTTTTCATCTCATTGCACTTTAATCTCATGGACCGTTCTTCCCCAAGGCCCTTTTCATCTCATTGTTATTTAATCTCATGGACCGTTCTTCCCCAAGACCCTTTTCATCTCATTGTTATTTAATCTCATGGGCCGTTCTTCCCCAAGGCCTTTTCATCTCATTGTACTTTAATCTCATGGGACGTTCTTCCCCAAGGCCCTTTTCATCTCATTGCACTTTAATCTCATGGACCGTTCTTCCCCAAGACCTTTTCATCTCATTGCACATTAATCTCATGGACCGTTCTTCCCCAAGGCCCTTTTCATCTCATTGTTATTTAATCTCATGGACCGTTCTTCCCCAAGACCCTTTTCATCTCATTGTTATTTAATCTCATGGGCCGTTCTTCCCCAAGGCCTTTTCATCTCATTGCACTTTAATCTCATGGGCCGTTCTTCCCCAAGGCCCTTTTCATCTCATTGCACTTTAATCTCATGGACCGTTCTTCCCCAAGACCTTTTCATCTCATTGTTATTTAATCTCATGGGCCGTTCTTCCCCTAGGCCCTTTTCCTCTCATTGTTATTTAATTTCATGGACCGTTCTTCCCCAAGGCCCTTTTCATCTCATTGTTATTTAATCTCATGGGCCGTTCTTCCCCAAGGCCCTATTCATCTCATTGTTATTTAATCTCATGGGTCGTTCTTCCCCAAGGCCCTTTTCATCTCATAGCACTTTAATCTCATGGACCGTTCTTCCCCAAGGCCCTTTTCATCTCATTGTTATTTAATCTCATGGGCCGTTCTTCCCCAAGGCCCTTTTCATCTCATATCACTTTAATCTCATGGACCATTCTTCCCCAAGGCCCTTTTCATCTTATTGTTATTTAATCTCATGGGCGTTCTTCCCCAAGGCCCTTTTCATCTCATAGCACTTTAATCTCATGTACCGTTCTTCCCCAAGGCCCTTTTCATCTCATAGCACTTTAATCTCATGGAACGTTCTTCCCCAAGGCCCTTTTCATCTCATAGCACTTTAATCTCATGGACCGTTCTTCCCCAAGAGCCTTTTCATCTCATTGTTATTTAATCTCATGGGCCGTTCTTCCCCAAGGGCCTTTTCATCTCATTGTTATTTAATCTCATGGGCCGTTCTTCCCCAAGGCCCTTTTCATCTCATTGTTATTTAATCTCATGGACCGTTCTTCCCCAAGGCCCTTTTCATCTCATAGCACTTTAATCTCATGGACCGTTCTTCCCCAAGGCCCTTTTCATCTCATAGCACTTTAATCTTATGGACCGTTCTTCCCCAAGGCCCTTTTCATCTCATTGTTATTTAATCTCGTGGACCGTTCTTCCCCAAGGCCCTTTTCATCTCATAGCACTTTAATCTCATGGACCGTTCTTCCCCAAGAGCCTTTTCATCTCATTGTTATTTAATCTCATGGACCGTTCTTCCCCAAGACCCTTTTCATCTCATTGTTATTTAATCTCATGGGCCGTTCTTCCCCAAGGCCTTTTCATCTCATTGCACTTTAATCTCATGGGCCGTTCTTCCCCAAGGCCCTTTTCATCTCATTGCACTTTAATCTCATGGACCGTTCTTCCCCAAGACCTTTTCATCTCATTGCACATTAATCTCATGGACCGTTCTTCCCCAAGGCCCTTTTCATCTCATTGTTATTTAATCTCATGGGCCGTTCTTCCCCTAGGCCCTTTTCCTCTCATTGTTATTTAATTTCATGGACCGTTCTTCCCCAAGGCCCTTTTCATCTCATTGTTATTTAATCTCATGGGCCGTTCTTCCCCAAGGCCCTATTCATCTCATTGTTATTTAATCTCATGGGCCGTTCTTCCCCAAGGCCCTTTTCATCTCATAGCACTTTAATCTCATGGACCGTTCTTCCCCAAGGCCCTTTTCATCTCATTGTTATTTAATCTCATGGGCCGTTCTTCCCCAAGGCCCTTTTCATCTCATATCACTTTAATCTCATGGACCATTCTTCCCCAAGGCCCTTTTCATCTTATTGTTATTTAATCTCATGGGCGTTCTTCCCCAAGGCCCTTTTCATCTCATAGCACTTTAATCTCATGGACCGTTCTTCCCCAAGGCCCTTTTCATCTCATAGCACTTTAATCTCATGGAACGTTCTTCCCCAAGGCCCTTTTCATATCATAGCACTTTAATCTCATGGACCGTTCTTCCCCAAGAGCCTTTTCATCTCATTGTTATTTAATCTCATGGGCCGTTCTTCCCCAAGGGCCTTTTCATCTCATTGTTATTTAATCTCATGGGCCGTTCTTCCCCAAGGCCCTTTTCATCTCATTGTTATTTAATCTCATGGACCGTTCTTCCCCAAGGCCCTTTTCATCTCATAGCACTTTAATCTCATGGACCGTTCTTCCCCAAGGCCCTTTTCATCTCATAGCACTTTAATCTTATGGACCGTTCTTCCCAAAGGCCCTTTTCATCTCATTGTTATTTAATCTCGTGGACCGTTCTTCCCCAAGGCCCTTTTCATCTCATAGCACTTTAATCTCATGGACCGTTCTTCCCCAAGAGCCTTTTCATCTCATAGCACTTTAATCTCATGGACCGTTCTTCCCCAAGAGCCTTTTCATCTCATTGTTATTTAATCTCATGGGCCGTTCTTCCCCAAGGCCCTTTTCATCTCATAGCACTTTAATCTCATGGACCGTTCTTCCCCAAGAGCCTTTTCATCTCATAGCACTTTAATCTCATGGACCGTTCTTCCCCAAGACCCTTTTCATCTCATTGTTATTTAATCTCATGGGCCGTTCTTCCCCAAGGCCCTTTTCATCTCATAGCACTTTAATCTCATGGACCGCTCTTCCCCAAGAGCCTTTTCATCTCATAGCACTTTAATCTCATGGACCGTTCTTCCCCAAGACCCTTTTCATCTCATTGTTATTTAATCTCATGGACCGTTCTTCCCCAAGAGCCTTTTCATCTCATTGTTATTTAATCTCGTGGACCGTTCTTCCCCAAGGCCCTTTTCATCTCATAGCACTTTAATCTCATGGACCGTTCTTCCCCAAGAGCCTTTTCATCTCATAGCACTTTAATCTCATGGACCGTTCTTCCCCAAGACCCTTTTCATCTCATTGTTATTTAATCTCATGGACCGTTCTTCCCCAAGGCCCTTTTCATCTTATTGTTATTTAATCTCATGGGCGTTCTTCCCCAAGGCCCTTTTCATCTCATAGCACTTTAATCTCATGGACCGTTCTTCCCCAAGACCCTTTTCATCTCATAGCACTTTAATCTCATGGACCGTTCTTCCCCAAGACCCTTTTCATCTCATAGCACTTTAATCTCATGGACCGTTCTTCCCCAAGGCCCTTTTCATCTCATAGCACTTTAATCTCATGGACCGTTCTTCCCCAAGACCCTTTTCATCTCATAGCACTTTAATCTTATGGACCGTTCTTCCCCAAGGCCCTTTTCATCTCATAGCACTTTAATCTCATGGACCGTTCTTCCCCAAGGCCCTTTTCATCTCATAGCACTTTAATCTCATGGACCGTTCTTCCCCAAGACCCTTTTCATCTCATAGCACTTTAATCTCGTGGACCGTTCTTCCCCAAGGCCCTTTTCATCTCATAGCACTTTAATCTCATGGACCGTTCTTCCCCAAGACCCTTTTCATCTCATAGCACTTTAATCTCATGGGCCGTTCTTCCCCAAGGGCCTTTTCATCTCATTGTTATTTAATCTCATGGGCCGTTCTTCCCCAAGGCCCTTTTCATCTCATTGTTATTTAATCTCATGGGCCGTTCTTCCCCAAGGCCCTTTTCATCTCATTGTTATTTAATCTCATGGGCCGTTCTTCCCCAAGGCCCTTTTCATCTCATTGTTATTTAATCTCATGGGCCGTTCTTCCCCAAGGCCCTTTTCATCTCATTGTTATTTAATCTCATGGGCCGTTCTTCCCCAAGGCCCTTTTCATCTCATTGTTATTTAATCTCATGGACCGTTCTTCCCCAAGACCCTTTTCATCTCATAGCACTTTAATCTCATGGACCGTTCTTCCCCAAGAGCCTTTTCATCTCATAGCACTTTAATCTTATGGACCGTTCTTCCCCAAGGCCCTTTTCATCTCATTGTTAATTAATCTCATGGACCGTTCTTCCCCAAGACCCTTTTCATCTCATAGCACTTTAATCTCATGGACCGTTCTTCCCCAAGGCCCTTTTCATCTCATAGCACTTTAATCTCATGGACCGTTCTTCCCCAAGAGCCTTTTCATCTCATTGTTATTTAATCTCATGGGCCGTTCTTCCCCAAGGGCCTTTTCATCTCATTGTTATTTAATCTCATGGGCCGTTCTTCCCCAAGGCCCTTTTCATCTCATTGTTATTTAATCTCATGGACCGTTCTTCCCCAAGGCCCTTTTCATCTCATAGCACTTTAATCTCATGGACCGTTCTTCCCCAAGGCCCTTTTCATCTCATAGCACTTTAATCTTATGGACCGTTCTTCCCCAAGGCCCTTTTCATCTCATTGTTAATTAATCTCATGGACCGTTCTTCCCCAAGACCCTTTTCATCTCATAGCACTTTAATCTCATGGACCGTTCTTCCCCAAGGCCCTTTTCATCTCATAGCACTTTAATCTCATGGACCGTTCTTCCCCAAGGCCCTTTTCATCTCATAGCACTTTAATCTTATGGACCGTTCTTCCCCAAGGCCCTTTTCATCTCATTGTTATTTAATCTCATGGACCGTTCTTCCCCAAGGCCCTTTTCATCTCATTGTTATTTAATCTCATGGACCGTTCTTCCCCAAGGCCCTTTTCATCTCATAGCACTTTAATCTCATGGACCGTTCTTCCCCCAAGGCCCTTTTCATCTCATAGCACTTTAATCTCATGGACCGTTCTTCCCCAAGGCCCTTTTCATCTCATAGCACTTTAATCTCATGGACCGTTCTTCCCCAAGACCCTTTTCATCTCATAGCACTTTAATCTCATGGACCGTTCTTCCCCAAGACCCTTTTCATCTCATAGCACTTTAATCTCATGGACCGTTCTTCCCCAAGGCCCTTTTCATCTCATAGCACTTTAATCTCATGGACCGTTCTTCCCCAAGGCCCTTTTCATCTCATAGCACTTTAATCTCATGGACCGTTCTTCCCCAAGACCCTTTTCATCTCATAGCACTTTAATCTCATGGACCATTCTTCCCCAAGGCCCTTTTCATCTCATTGTTATTTAATCTCATGGACCGTTCTTCCCCAAGGCCCTTTTCATCTCATAGCACTTTAATCTCATGGACCGTTCTTCCCCAAGGCCCTTTTCATCTCATAGCACTTTAATCTCATGGACCGTTCTTCCCCAAGGCCCTTTTCATCTCATAGCACTTTAATCTTATGGACCGTTCTTCCCCAAGGCCCTTTTCATCTCATTGTTATTTAATCTCATGGACCGTTCTTCCCCAAGGCCCTTTTCATCTCATTGTTATTTAATCTCATGGACCGTTCTTCCCCAAGGCCCTTTTCATCTCATAGCACTTTAATCTCATGGACCGTTCTTCCCCAAGACCCTTTTCATCTCATAGCACTTTAATCTTATGGACCGTTCTTCCCCAAGGCCCTTTTCATCTCATTGTTATTTAATCTCATGGACCATTCTTCCCCAAGGCCCTTTTCATCTCATTGCACTTTAATCTCATGTACCGTTCTTCCCCAAGGCCCTTTTCATCTCATAGCACTTTAATCTCGTGGACCGTTCTTCCCCAAGGCCCTTTTCATCTCATTGTTATTTAATCTCATGGGCCGTTCTTCCCCAAGGCCCTTTTCATCTCATAGCACTTTAATCTCATGGACCGTTCTTCCCCAAGACCCTTTTCATCTCATAGCACTTTAATCTCATGGACCGTTCTTCCCCAAGGCCCTTTTCATCTCATAGCACTTTAATCTCATGGACCGTTCTTCCCCAAGGCCCTTTTCATCTCATAGCACTTTAATCTCATGGACCGTTCTTCCCCAAGACCCTTTTCATCTCATAGCACTTTAATCTCATGGACCATTCTTCCCCAAGGCCCTTTTCATCTCATTGTTATTTAATCTCATGGACCGTTCTTCCCCAAGGCCCTTTTCATCTCATAGCACTTTAATCTCATGGACCGTTCTTCCCCAAGGCCCTTTTCATCTCATAGCACTTTAATCTCATGGACCGTTCTTCCCCAAGGCCCTTTTCATCTCATAGCACTTTAATCTTATGGACCGTTCTTCCCCAAGGCCCTTTTCATCTCATTGTTATTTAATCTCATGGACCGTTCTTCCCCAAGGCCCTTTTCATCTCATTGTTATTTAATTTCATGGACCGTTCTTCCCCAAGGCCCTTTTCATCTCATAGCACTTTAATCTCATGGACCGTTCTTCCCCAAGACCCTTTTCATCTCATAGCACTTTAATCTTATGGACCGTTCTTCCCCAAGGCCCTTTTCATCTCATTGTTATTTAATCTCATGGACCATTCTTCCCCAAGGCCCTTTTCATCTCATTGCACTTTAATCTCATGTACCGTTCTTCCCCAAGGCCCTTTTCATCTCATAGCACTTTAATCTCGTGGACCGTTCTTCCCCAAGGCCCTTTTCATCTCATTGTTATTTAATCTCATGGGCCGTTCTTCCCCAAGGCCCTTTTCATCTCATAGCACTTTAATCTCATGGACCATTCTTCCCCAAGGCCCTTTTCATCTCATTGTTATTTAATCTCATGGACCGTTCTTCCCCAAGACCCTTTTCATCTCATTGTTATTTAATCTCATGGGCGTTCTTCCCCAAGGCCCTTTTCATCTCATAGCACTTTAATCTCATGGACCGTTCTTCCCCAAGGCCCTTTTCATCTCATAGCACTTTAATCTCATGGAACGTTCTTCCCCAAGGCCCTTTTCATCTCATAGCACTTTAATCTCATGGAACGTTCTTCCCCAAGACCCTTTTCATCTCATTGTTATTTAATCTCATGGACCGTTCTTCCCCAAGGCCCTTTTCATCTCATTGCACTTTAATCTCATGGGCCGTTCTTCCCCAAGACCCTTTTCATCTCATTGTTATTTAATCTCATGGACCGTTCTTCCCCAAGGCCCTTTTCATCTCATAGCACTTTAATCTCATGGACCGTTCTTCCCCAAGACCCTTTTCATCTCATAGCACTTTAATCTCATGGACCGTTCTTCCCCAAGGCCCTTTTCATCTCATTGTTATTTAATCTCATGGGCCGTTCTTCCCCAAGACCTTTTCATCTCATTGTTATTTAATCTCATGGACCGTTCTTCCCCAAGACCTTTTCATCTCATTGTTATTTAATCTCATGGACCGTTCTTCCCCAAGACCCTTTTCATCTCATTGTTATTTAATCTCATGGACCGTTCTTCCCCAAGACCTTTTCATCTCATAGCACTTTAATCTCATGGGCCGTTCTTCCCCAAGACCTTTTCATCTCATTGTTATTTAATCTCATGGGCCGTTCTTCCCCAAGGCCCTTTTCATCTCATTGTTATTTAATCTCATGGACCGTTCTTCCCCAAGGCCCTTTTCATCTCATAGCACTTTAATCTCATGGACCGTTCTTCCCCAAGACCCTTTTCATCTCATAGCACTTTAATCTCATGGACCGTTCTTCCCCAAGGCCCTTTTCATCTCATAGCACTTTAATCTCATGGACCGTTCTTCCCCAAGACCCTTTTCATCTCATAGCACTTTAATCTCATGGACCGTTCTTCCCCAAGGGCCTTTTCATCTCATTGTTATTTAATCTCATGGGCCGTTCTTCCCCAAGACCTTTTCATCTCATTGTTATTTAATCTCATGGACCGTTCTTCCCCAAGGCCCTTTTCATCTCATAGCACTTTAATCTCATGGACCGTTCTTCCCCAAGACCCTTTTCATCTCATAGCACTTTAATCTCATGGACCGTTCTTCCCCAAGGGCCTTTTCATCTCATTTTTATTTAATCTCATGGGCCATTCTTCCCCAAGACCTTTTCATCTCATTGTTATTTAATCTCATGGGCCGTTCTTCCCCAAGGCCCTTTTCATCTCATTGTTATTTAATCTCATGGACCGTTCTTCCCCAAGGCCCTTTTCATCTCATAGCACTTTAATCTCATGGACCGTTCTTCCCCAAGACCCTTTTCATCTCATAGCACTTTAATCACATGGACCGTTCTTCCCCAAGGGCCTTTTCATCTCATTGTTATTTAATCTCATGGGCCGTTCTTCCCCAAGACCTTTTCATCTCATTGTTATTTAATCTCATGGGCCGTTCTTCCCCAAGGCCCTTTTCATCTCATTGTTATTTAATCTCATGGACCGTTCTTCCCCAAGACCTTTTCATCTCATTGTTATTTAATCTCATGGGCCGTTCTTCCCCAAGGCCCTTTTCATCTCATTGTTATTTAATCTCATGGACCGTTCTTCCCCAAGGCCCTTTTCATCTCATTGCACTTTAATCTCATGGACCGTTCTTCCCCAAGGCCCTTTTCATCTCATTGTTAATTAATCTCATGGACCGTTCTTCCCCAAGGCCCTTTTCATCTCATAGCACTTTAATCTCATGGGCCGTTCTTCCCCAAGGCCCTTTTCATCTTATTGTTATTTAATCTCATGGGCGTTCTTCCCCAAGGCCCTTTTCATCTCATAGCACTTTAATCTCATGGACCGTTCTTCCCCAAGGCCCTTTTCATCTCATAGCACTTTAATCTCATGGAACGTTCTTCCCCAAGGCCCTTTTCATCTCATAGCACTTTAATCTCATGGACCGTTCTTCCCCAAGGGCCTTTTCATCTCATTGTTATTTAATCTCATGGGCCGTTCTTCCCCAAGACCCTTTTCATCTCATAGCACTTTAATCTCATGGACCGTTCTTCCCCAAGGCCCTTTTCATCTCATAGCACTTTAATCTCATGGACCGTTCTTCCCCAAGGCCCTTTTCATCTCATAGCACTTTAATCTCATGGAACGTTCTTCCCCAAGGCCCTTTTCATCTCATAGCACTTTAATCTCATGGACCGTTCTTCCCCAAGGGCCTTTTCATCTCATTGTTATTTAATCTCATGGGCCGTTCTTCCCCAAGACCTTTTCATCTCATTGCACTTTAATCTCATGGACCGTTCTTCCCCAAGGCCCTTTTCATCTCATTGTTATTTAATCTCATGGACCGTTCTTCCCCAAGGCCCTTTTCATCTCATAGCACTTTAATCTCATGGACCGTTCTTCCCCAAGACCCTTTTCATCTCATAGCACTTTAATCTCATGGAGCGTTCTTCCCCAACACCTTTTCATCTCATTGTTATTTAATCTCATGGACCGTTCTTCCCCAAGGCACTTTTCATCTCATAGCACTTTAATCTCATGGGCCGTTCTTCCCCAAGGGCCTTTTCATCTCATTGTTATTTAATCTCATGGGCCGTTCTTCCCCAAGACCTTTTCATCTCATTTTTATTTAATCTCATGGGCCGTTCTTCCCCAAGGCCCTTTTCATCTCATTGTTATTTAATCTCATGGACCGTTCTTCCCCAAGACCTTTTCATCTCATTGTTATTTAATCTCATGGGCCGTTCTTCCCCAAGACCCTTTTCATCTCATTGTTATTTAATCTCATGGGCCGTTCTTCCCCAAGACCTGTTCATCTCATTGTTATTTAATCTCATGGACGTTCTTCCCCAAGGCCCTTTTCATCTCATAGCACTTTAATCTCGTGGACCGTTCTTCCCCAAGGCCCTTTTCATCTCATTGTTATTTAATCTCATGGGCCGTTCTTCCCCAAGGCCCTTTTCATCTCATAGCACTTTAATCTCATGGACCATTCTTCCCCAAGGCCCTTTTCATCTCATTGTTATTTAATCTCATGGACCGTTCTTCCCCAAGACCCTTTTCATCTCATTGTTATTTAATCTCATGGGCGTTCTTCCCCAAGGCCCTTTTCATCTCATAGCACTTTAATCTCATGGACCGTTCTTCCCCAAGGCCCTTTTCATCTCATAGCACTTTAATCTCATGGAACGTTCTTCCCCAAGGCCCTTTTCATCTCATAGCACTTTAATCTCATGGAACGTTCTTCCCCAAGACCCTTTTCATCTCATTGTTATTTAATCTCATGGACCGTTCTTCCCCAAGGCCCTTTTCATCTCATTGCACTTTAATCTCATGGGCCGTTCTTCCCCAAGACCCTTTTCATCTCATTGTTATTTAATCTCATGGACCGTTCTTCCCCAAGGCCCTTTTCATCTCATAGCACTTTAATCTCATGGACCGTTCTTCCCCAAGGCCCTTTTCATCTCATAGCACTTTAATCTCATGGACCGTTCTTCCCCAAGACCCTTTTCATCTCATTGTTATTTAATCTCATGGACCGTTCTTCCCCAAGGCCCTTTTCATCTCATAGCACTTTAATCTCATGGACCGTTCTTCCCCAAGGCCCTTTTCATCTCATAGCACTTTAATCTCATGGGCCGTTCTTCCCCAAGACCTTTTCATCTCATTGTTATTTAATCTCATGGGCCGTTCTTCCCCAAGGCCCTTTTCATCTCATTGTTATTTAATCTCATGGACCGTTCTTCCCCAAGGCCCTTTTCATCTCATAGCACTTTAATCTCATGGACCGTTCTTCCCCAAGACCCTTTTCATCTCATAGCACTTTAATCTCATGGACCGTTCTTCCCCAAGGCCCTTTTCATCTCATAGCACTTTAATCTCATGGACCGTTCTTCCCCAAGACCCTTTTCATCTCATAGCACTTTAATCTCATGGACCGTTCTTCCCCAAGGGCCTTTTCATCTCATTGTTATTTAATCTCATGGGCCGTTCTTCCCCAAGACCTTTTCATCTCATTGTTATTTAATCTCATGGACCGTTCTTCCCCAAGGCCCTTTTCATCTCATAGCACTTTAATCTCATGGACCGTTCTTCCCCAAGACCCTTTTCATCTCATAGCACTTTAATCTCATGGACCGTTCTTCCCCAAGGGCCTTTTCATCTCATTTTTATTTAATCTCATGGGCCATTCTTCCCCAAGACCTTTTCATCTCATTGTTATTTAATCTCATGGGCCGTTCTTCCCCAAGGCCCTTTTCATCTCATTGTTATTTAATCTCATGGACCGTTCTTCCCCAAGGCCCTTTTCATCTCATAGCACTTTAATCTCATGGACCGTTCTTCCCCAAGACCCTTTTCATCTCATAGCACTTTAATCACATGGACCGTTCTTCCCCAAGACCTTTTCATCTCATTGTTATTTAATCTCATGGGCCGTTCTTCCCCAAGGCCCTTTTCATCTCATTGTTATTTAATCTCATGGACCGTTCTTCCCCAAGGCCCTTTTCATCTCATAGCACTTTAATCTCATGGACCGTTCTTCCCCAAGACCCTTTTCATCTCATAGCACTTTAATCACATGGGCCGTTCTTCCCCAAGACCTTTTCATCTCATTGTTATTTAATCTCATGGGCCGTTCTTCCCCAAGGCCCTTTTCATCTCATTGTTATTTAATCTCATGGACCGTTCTTCCCCAAGACCTTTTCATCTCATTGTTATTTAATCTCATGGGCCGTTCTTCCCCAAGGCCCTTTTCATCTCATTGTTATTTAATCTCATGGACCGTTCTTCCCCAAGGCCCTTTTCATCTCATAGCACTTTAATCTCATGGGCCGTTCTTCCCCAAGGCCCTTTTCATCTTATTGTTATTTAATCTCATGGGCGTTCTTCCCCAAGGCCCTTTTCATCTCATAGCACTTTAATCTCATGGACCGTTCTTCCCCAAGGCCCTTTTCATCTCATAGCACTTTAATCTCATGGAACGTTCTTCCCCAAGGCCCTTTTCATCTCATAGCACTTTAATCTCATGGACCGTTCTTCCCCAAGGGCCTTTTCATCTCATTGTTATTTAATCTCATGGGCCGTTCTTCCCCAAGACCTTTTCATCTCATTGTTATTTAATCTCATGGGCCGTTCTTCCCCAAGGCCCTTTTCATCTCATTGTTATTTAATCTCATGGACCGTTCTTCCCCAAGGCCCTTTTCATCTCATAGCACTTTAATCTCATGGACCGTTCTTCCCCAAGACCCTTTTCATCTCATAGCACTTTAATCTCATGGACCGTTCTTCCCCAAGGCACTTTTCATCTCATAGCACTTTAATCTCATGGGCCGTTCTTCCCCAAGGGCCTTTTCATCTCATTGTTATTTAATCTCATGGGCCGTTCTTCCCCAAGACCTTTTCATCTCATTTTTATTTAATCTCATGGGCCGTTCTTCCCCAAGGCCCTTTTCATCTCATTGTTATTTAATCTCATGGACCGTTCTTCCCCAAGACCTTTTCATCTCATAGCACTTTAATCTCATGGGCCGTTCTTCCCCAAGACCTTTTCATCTCATTGTTATTTAATCTCATGGACCGTTCTTCCCCAAGACCTTTTCATCTCATTGTTATTTAATCTCATGGGCCGTTCTTCCCCAAGACCCTTTTCATCTCATTGTTATTTAATCTCATGGGCCGTTCTTCCCCAAGACCTTTTCATCTCATTGTTATTTAATCTCATGGGCCGTTCTTCCCCAAGACCCTTTTCATCTCATTGTTATTTAATCTCATGGGCCGTTCTTCCCCAAGACCTTTTCATCTCATTGTTATTTAATCTCATGGGCCGTTCTTCCCCAAGACCCTTTTCATCTCATTGCACTTTAATCTCATGGGCCGTTCTTCCCCAAGACCTTTTCATCTCATTGTTATTTAATCTCATGGACCGTTCTTCCCCAAGACCTTTTCATCTCATTGTTATTTAATCTCATGGGCCGTTCTTCCCCAAGACCCTTTTCATCTCATTGTTATTTAATCTCATGGGCCGTTCTTCCCCAAGACCTGTTCATCTCATTGTTATTTAATCTCATGGACGTTCTTCCCAAAGGCCGTTTTCATCTCATAGCACTTTAATCTCATGGACCGTTCTTCCCCAAGGCCCTTTTCATCTCATTGTTATTTAATCTCATGGGCCGTTCTTCCCCAAGGCCCTTTTCATCTCATAGCACTTTAATCTCATGGACCGTTCTTCCCCAAGGCCCTTTTCATCTCATAGCACTTTAATCTCATGGACCGTTCTTCCCCAAGACCTTTTCATCTCATTGTTATTTAATCTCATGGGCCGTTCTTCCCCAACGCCCTTTTCATCTCATAGCACTTTAATCTCATGGACCGTTCTTCCGCAAGACCCTTTTCATCTCATTGTTATTTAATCTCGTGGACCGTTCTTCCCCAAGGCCCTTTTCATCTCATAGCACTTTAATCTCGTGGACCGTTCTTCCCCAAGGCCCTTTTCATCTCATAGCACTTTAATCTCATGGGCCGTTCTTCCCCAAGACCCTTTTCATCTCATTGTTATTTAATCTCATGGACCGTTCTTCCCCAAGGCCCTTTTCTTCTCATTGTTATTTAATCTCGTGGACCGTTCTTCCCCAAGACCCTTTTCATCTCATTGTTATTTAATCTCATGGGCCGTTCTTCCCCAAGGCCCTTTTCATATCATTGTTATTTAATCTCATGGACCGTTCTTCCCCAAGGCCCCTTTCATCTCATTGCACTTTAATCTCGTGGACCGTTCTTCCCCAAGACCCGTTTCATCTCATTGTTATTTAATCTCGTGGACCGTTCTTCCCCAAGGCCCTTTTCATCTCATAGCACTTTAATCTCGTGGACCGTTCTTCCCCAAGGCCCTTTTCATCTCATTGTTATTTAATCTCATGGACCGTTCTTCCCCAAGGCCCCTTTCATCTCATTGCACTTTAATCTCGTGGACCGTTCTTCCCCAAGACCCTTTTCATCTCATTGTTATTTAATCTCATGGGCCGTTCTTCCCCAAGGCCCTTTTCATCTCATTGTTATTTAATCTCATGGACCGTTCTTCCCCAAGGCCCCTTTCATCTCATTGCACTTTAATCTCGAGGACCGTTCTTCCCCAAGACCTTTTCATCTCATTGCACTTTAATCTCATGGACCGTTCTTCCCCAAGGCCCTTTTCATCTCATTGTTATTTAATCTCATGGACCGTTCTTCCCCAAGGCCCTTTTCATCTCATTGTTATTTAATCTCATGGGCCGTTCTTCCCCAAGGCCCTTTTCATCTCATTGTTATTTAATCTCATGGGCCGTTCTTCCCCAAGGCCCTTTTCATCTCATTGTTATTTAATCTCATGGACCGTTCTTCCCCAAGGCCCTTTTCATCTCATTGTTATTTAATCTCATGGGCCGTTCTTCCCCAAGGCCCTTTTCATCTCATTGTTATTTAATCTCATGGACCGTTCTTCCCCAAGACCTTTTCATCTCATAGCACTTTAATCTCATGGACCGTTCTTCCCCAAGACCTTTTCATCTCATTGCACTTTAATCTCATGGACCGTTCTTCCCCAAGGCCATTTTCATCTCATTGCACTTTAATCTCATGGACCGTTCTTCCCCAAGACCTTTTCATCTCATTGCACTTTAATCTCATGGACCGTTCTTCCCCAAGGCCCTTTTCATCTCATTGTTATTTAATCTCATGGACCGTTCTTCCCCAAGACCTTTTCATCTCATTGCACTTTAATCTCGTGGACCGTTCTTCCCCAAGACCCTTTTCATCTCATAGCACTTTAATCTCGTGGACCGTTCTTCCCCAAGACCCTTTCATCTCATTGAACTTTAATCTCGTGGACCGTTCTTCCCCAAGGCCCTTTTCATCTCATTGTTATTTAATCTCGTGGACCGTTCTTCCCCAAGGGCCTTTTCATCTCATTGTTATTTAATCTCATGGGCCGTTCTTTCCCAAGACCCTTTCATCTCATGGCACTTTAATCTCATGGACCGTTCTTCCCCAAGGCACTTTTCATATCATTGTTATTTAATCTCGTGGACCGTTCTTCCCCAAGACCCTTTCATCTCATTGCACTTTAATTTCGTGGGCCGTTCATCCCCAAGACCTTTTCATCTCATTGCACTCTAATCTCATGGGCCGTTCTTCCCCAAGGCCCTTTTCATCTCATTGTTATTTAATCTCGTGGACCGTTCTTCCCCAAGGCCCATTTCATATCATTGTTATTTAATCTCGTGGACCGTTCTCTCCCAAGACCCTTTCATCTCATTGCACTTTAATCTCATGGGCCGTTCTTCCCCAAGACCTTTTCATCTCATTGTTATTTAATCTCATGGACCGTTCTTCCCCAAGGCCCTTTTCATCTCATTGTTAATTAATCTCATGGACCGTTCTTCCCCAAGGCCCTTTTCATCTCATTGCACTTTAATCTCATGGGCCGTTCTTCCCCAAGGCCCATTTCATATCATTGTTATTTAATCTCGTGGACCGTTCTCTCCCAAGACCCTTTCATCTCATTGCACTTTAATCTCATGGGCCGTTCTTCCCCAAGACCTTTTCATCTCATTGTTATTTAATCTCATGGACCGTTCTTCCCCAAGGCCCTTTTCATCTCATTGTTAATTAATCTCATGGACCGTTCTTCCCCAAGGCCCTTTTCATCTCATTGCACTTTAATCTCATGGGCCGTTCTTCCCCAAGGCCCATTTCATATCATTGTTATTTAATCTCGTGGACCGTTCTCTCCCAAGACCCTTTCATCTCATTGCACTTTAATCTCATGGGCCGTTCTTCCCCAAGACCTTTTCATCTCATTGTTATTTAATCTCATGGGCCGTTCTTCCCCAAGGCCCTTTTCATCTCATTGCACTTTAATCTCATGGGCCGTTCTTCCCCAAGACCCTTTTCATCTCATTGTTATTTAATCTCATGGACCGTTCTTCCCCAACGCCCTTTTCATCTCATTGCACTTTAATCTCATGGACCGTTCTTCCCCAAGACCCTTTTCATCTCATTGTTAATTAATCTCATGGACCGTTCTTCCCCAAGGCCCTTTTCATCTCATTGCCCTTTAATCTCATGGGCCGTTCTTCCCCAAGGCCCTTTTCATCTCATTGCACTGTAATCTCGTGGACCGTTCTTCCCCAAGACCCTTTCATCTCATTGCACTTTAATTTCGTGGGCCGTTCATCCCCAAGGCCCATTTCATATCATTGTTATTTAATCTCGTGGACCGTTCTTCCCCAAGACCCTTTTCATCTCATTGTTAATTAATCTCATGGACCGTTCTTCCCCAAGGCCCTTTTCATCTCATTGCACTTTAATCTCATGGACCGTTCTTCCCCAAGACCCTTTTCATCTCATTGCACTTTAATCTCATGGGCCGTTCTTCCCCAAGACCTTTTCATCTCATTGTTAATTAATCTCATGGACCGTTCTTCCCCAAGACCTTTTCATCTCATTGCACTTTAATCTCATGGACCGTTCTTCCCCAAGGCCCTTTTCATCTCATTGTTATTTAATCTCATGGACCGTTCTTCCCCAAGACCCTTTTCATCTCATTGCACTTTAATCTCGTGGACCGTTCTTCCCCAAGACCTTTTCATCTCATTGCACTTTAATCTCATGGGCCGTTCTTCCCCAAGGCCTTTTCATCTCATTGCACTTTAATCTCATGGACCGTTCTTCCCCAAGACCTTTTCATCTCATTGCACTGTAATCTCATGGACCGTTCTTCCCCAAGGCCTTTTCATCTCATTGCACTTTAATCTCATGGGCCGTTCTTCCCCAAGGCCCTTTTCATCTCATTGTTATTTAATCTCATGGGCCGTTCTTCCGCAAGACCCTTTTCATCTCATTGTTATTTAATCTCGTGGACCGTTCTTCCCCAAGACCTTTTCATCTCATTGTTAATTAATCTCATGGACCGTTCTTCCCCAAGACCTTTTCATCTCATTGTTATTTAATCTCATGGGCCGTTCTTCCCCAAGGCCCTTTTCATCTCATTGCACTTTAATCTCATGGGCCGTTCTTCCCCAAGGCCCTTTTCATCTCATTGCACTTTAATCTCGTGGACCGTTCTTCCCCAAGACCCTTTCATCTCATTGCACTTTAATCTCATGGGCCGTTCTTCCCCAAGGCCTTTTCATCTCATTGCACTTTAATCTCATGGACCGTTCTTCCCCAAGACCTTTTCATCTCATTGCACTGTAATCTCATGGACCGTTCTTCCCCAAGGCCCTTTTCATCTCATTGTTATTTAATCTCGTGGACCGTTCTTCCCCAAGACCTTTTCATCTCATTGTTAATTAATCTCATGGACCGTTCTTCCCCAAGACCTTTTCATCTCATTGTTATTTAATCTCATGGGCCGTTCTTCCCCAAGGCCCTTTTCATCTCATTGCACATTAATCTCATGGGCCGTTCTTCCCCAAGGCCCTTTTCATCTCATTGCACTTTAATCTCGTGGACCGTTCTTCCCCAAGACCCTTTCATCTCATTGCACTTTAATCTCGTGGACCGTTCTTCCCCAAGGCCCTTTTCATCTCATTGTTATTTAATCTCATGGGCCGTTCTTCCCCAAGGCCCTTTTCATCTCATTGCACTTTAATCTCATGGGCCGTTCTTCCCCAAGACCTTTTCATCTCATTGTTAATTAATCTCATGGACCGTTCTTCCCCAAGACCCTTTCATCTCATTGCACTTTAATCTCGTGGACCGTTCTTCCCCAAGGCCCTTTTCATCTCATTGTTATTTAATCTCATGGGCCGTTCTTCCCCAAGGCCCTTTTCATCTCATTGCACTTTAATCTCATGGGCCGTTCTTCCCCAAGGCCCTTTTCATCTCATTGCACTTTAATCTCGTGGACCGTTCTTCCCCAAGACCCTTTCATCTCATTGCATTTTAATCTCGTGGACCGTTCTCCCTCCAAGACCCTTTTATCCCAGGGTATTTTGATGGTGCTGACATGGAAACTCCTGGCATTGCGGAATCAACATACACCATTGTTTGGTGAAGATTCTCACGCAACCAGTGTAACTTCAAGTTGCAAGAACTATAACTTATGGATTATCATTTTAAGCGTGTAGGCCTAATCTTGCATAATTCCATATCGATCCTTAAGTATGTTACGAAGCTTTAATTTATTACATAAAAAGGTAATCAATAATAATATAATAGCGATTATGATTAATATAATAAAAATAATGATCATTTATTGATGTCAGTGTTTAAGATTCTTTTATTCTTCAAAAAAAAATTAATTAGGAACTGAGAGGTTATTGTACTTACTTAGAGAAATGCAGGCTGGCTGATAATTCAGCCATTACTGTACAAGTTAAAATTATTCGCTGATAAATCTAACATATCTTAGTTACCAGGTCTATGGTGGCCCATTAGAGCCACTACATTTTATTTATTAATTTTTGCATGAATTAAATTTCATTTAATTTAATGTTAATATTTAAATCAAGTACAATTTAAAAAAACATTAAATTTACTTTCACTTTCGTTTCCAATTAGTTTTACTTTCACTTTCGTTTTAATTTTAGTTTTACTTTCTCTTTCGTTTTAATTTTAGTTTTACATTCACTTTCGATTTCATTTTAGTTTTAATTTAACTTTACTTTAACTTTCGTTTTCATATCATTACAGTCACCCTATTAGCCAAGGATACGGCGGCCACCTTTTACCCTTACAATCAATTGCAGGCTGTGGCTCCAATGGGCTTGCCGCAAAAGCTTTAACACTGCTCCCAGAAAATGGGATTAAAGTCTATAAAATATACATAGAGTCATAGTTTCTAACAAATTTAGTACTCTAAACAATCAATCCTTCATTCTAGAATGATGTTTACGGAGTTTTTTAAACCTTTGTGTAGTCTTTTTCTTCCCTGCGCAAGCCACTTTACTAGGAGGGCTATAACTCCTGGGGGAAGGGTGCAATACAATTGCATTGGAAGGGTTTGGATTTCGGTCGGTGTATCCGCCAGTCGAGGAACCTGGTTGATCAATATCTATAGGAGGTTCACTTCTCTCCTTTGATTGAGCTGCGATATCGATACATTTATCAGAGGACCAAAGGGATCGAGGGCGCACAACCTTTAAGGCCCATCTCAGGACAGCAGCTTGTACCAGTCCCGCCTCAGTCGTTTGTACAACCACCGTAGGTAGACCGTAAGTAGTGAGGAATTTTTGGGGTTTAACAGTTCTTTCCAACTCCCGTTCCCTCACCTTGTACTCATAAGGATGTCAGTGGACTTCTTGTAACTCAGGGTACGCATTTATAAACGTCTCACCGTATTCTAGGTCTCGGCTAATGAAGCCAATCAAATTATAATAATCAATATTATTGGGATTAATATTTCTCAAATATTTCCGGATGTATTTGGTGGAAATACACTCACCAATGCGTTTTATTAATTCATAGCTGGGAATACGAGTTTTTTGTTCTATTTGGGGAAGAGATATGGGTGAAATGCATACACTCCTTCGTAAGCGCGTCCTGGATAATACCAATGGCGCGACTCGCAGTTTAGATCTGCCCTGGCTTCCCAAGCTCGTATGTATCGAAATATAATTAACTTGTCTACACTTTCGATGTCTTGGCTAAAGGGGCAATCCCAACTAGCGTGTCCATTTAGTTGACAGTAATGACATTGTGTCATAAACTGACGACAGACAACGAATATATGCTTATTATTAATAAATAAGCACAATAAATCTCCATTAAGGGTTGGTCTTTGAAATAATTACAAAGTTCATTAGAGTCTAAGGGGGTGATGTGATCACGAGAGGCGCATAATCGGCAGCACTTCCGAGAAATATAGCTGGCGTGTCTATAATCATAAGCTGTAAGATATTGAGGGCCTTGATACCACTCCAGCGTGTGATCATCGTCATTGCTCCTAGGAGTCGTTGATTGAATTTCACCTGCCTCCAAACAGAGAGGTTCCTCTTTGGTCTGTAGGATTTCCACAGATGTAGTCATTCTTTTCGAAGAATCTACAGTTTGGATTTCCATAACAGAATATCCCAAAAGGATTTAGGGTCTCTGCAGAACGGCAGAATGCATATTTTGATTGCAGACGTCTTTAAAGATAGCGAATCCAGCACTATCTAGTTTCTCAATGGCAGAGTCTTGCAGGCTGAGTTTGGTCAGTGAGCGATCTTTAAACTGACTATCAATGTTCCGAAACAGAGTCAGAAAGCACCTGAAACATTCAAATCGGATGAATTTGTTATGTTCATCTAACTTAGTGAGTTTAGTTCCCAGGATAAGGGGATGGGAAAGTATGGTTTGACTGCATACATTGGCTAACCGTCCGGAAAGTGCTGTATTTTCGAATATGGTGTAGATGGCCAGGGAAGTATGGAGGGGAACGCCCATAAAACTATAAACCGCTCCAGGAGCTGTCAATGGGTATACTGATGATACCAGTAGTGATAACAACGAAGCCTTTTAACCGGACGATGAGTAAGTCGGTTGATTGGTCGATCTTTTTCCTTCAAAGCTTCAAGTGCGATGAGTAGAGAAGATAGTATCAATAGGTAGTATCAATAAGATACTATGATGGTGCTTTCTCCTTCAATGCACCGCTTGCTCCGGTTGTGATGGGTAGAGAAAGAGGATAATGGAAGATGTGGCGTGGTAGTATCAAGAAGATACTATGATGGATGGATCTTTCTTCCTTTTGCAACATTTATCCTTCCTTCAGAATTATAGCAACCATGGTCACAATGGTTGGAGGAAGACGATGAGGTAAGAGGAAGTTACAGCTTCCAAAAGGAGACCGCCTGCGAGCACCCGCGCCCCGGGGAAAACTGTATACATTTATTACTTTCCTTATTGTGACATGTTTCTCCACTAGCTGATTCTATTACTCCACTGAGCTCTTCCTGTCTCTAAAACTGGTCGCCCAAGTATGTCCACGTTCAATATCCCTTTCCAGGTCTTCGATTTCTCGATCTACCTGAGGTAAAGACAGACAGCTCTCTCACAGCTTGTACCTGTTGATGTAATTTATGTTTATCTAAGACATCATTGGTTCCCTTTCCAATCTTTTGACGGATCGCTTCAAGTGCATTACGTACTACGCTTTCTACCACTTCAGTGACAGGTTGGATTGGCATCAAACCAGACTGATTATATGGGTTGAATGGGGAAATCATATGTCCTTGTCCCAATCTGGCTAGGTATGTAGGGCGAATATCCAAGGAACCAACAGCCGGAACACCACCGATTAGTTGATCGGATAAAACCAGATCTTTTAACAACGAGTATAACTCAGGAGGATTACTTATACTCTTAGTATCGAGAGTTTGTGGTTGCACCGATTGATGAGGAGGTCTGACCGAGTATTCCGGAACACTGATCATAGGTTTACTTAAGGAACGTTTGAGTCAAGCGAACATGGGTTGCATGTCGAACAAATTTCTCTCAAAACTCCGTAATCGTGAAACTATGTTTAGCGCAACGTCTCCGCGGGTGCATATAGCCTTCCATTTGTTGATTAGGTCTAGGGCATTCGTCACAATAATACCAAAGATGCACATGTTGTAGTTGAAACGCTGGTGACCTTTCTACCATTTTACAGTATTCTTACATCTGTTTGAAGCTGTCCGGTACAACAGGTAGCGGTTGATTCACTGTAAGGTACATCATAGTAAAATATAATCGTTTAAGTTCGATCATAGGGTCAGGATGTTTACCTTGCAGATATCGAGTTTCAAAGTTTTGTTGACTAGCTACATTGCGGTAAGCTTCGAGCAGGAACTCGTAAAAGTTCATGCATTTGTCTGGTCCTTCGACATCTTCCCTTCCTTATTATTGTCACAGGCCGTATGCAGTACCGACAGATCTATCACAGGTTTGAACAGTTTATATTTACTCGTCCGGGTTTTTGGTTTAATGGTCTCCGTTCCCTTGGCTTGTCTGTTCTCAGCCGTAATAAGATATGGGGGGGGGGGGGGGGGGGCATTCCTCCTCCTGTTTACTTAAAAATTCCGGGCCACCTAACAAATCGGGAGTATCCAACATTTCGTTAGGTTTAGCTCCTCTGGAGGCGATGTCGGCTGGATTAATGGTTCCAGGGCAATGTCTCCATTGGTCTATATTAGTGCGACTAAGTATAATAGCTACTCGGTTAGTGACAAAGACGCTGAACTGGCAGACTTCGTTAGTAAGATATTCTAGAACGAGTAATGCATCTGTCCAATAAACAGTTTTATCCAACGGATATTCAATCTGTTCAGTAATATTCCTGCCGATGGTGGTAGTGTATAATGCCGCTTTTAACTCTGCTCTAGGGACTCATAGTTTGTTGTTTATCAAAGCCTTTGAGGCGGCCAATGACACTTTAATTCCGTTGGTTACTTCTTTTAATTACATTGATATGAATAAGTGGGGAGAACATTACCGAAATAAGAGCGGGAAATCTTAAAGTCCTCAAAAGCTGTTAAAGAGTCTTCCCACTTCATCCACTTCTTTAACAGTTCTCCCTTAAGTGGATCATCCCAAGAGTGGTTTTCGAGCCATATTTGTTAACTAGACTCCGAGCAACTAGAATTACAGGACTAATAAATCCCAACAGATCGAAATAAGTGCGCAGAATACTCAGGCAAATCCTCTTAGTTCGAACAGGATTATCGTGTTGTTTTAATTGGAAGAATAAAATATCCCTCTCTGTATCCCACTTTAATCCGAGGGTTTTTGTTTCTGGAAGGTTGTCTTTAATGAGGTCGAGATCTTTAGCACCTTGCTCTTCTTCTGGGATCGCCTCCAGAACATAACTGGAGTTGCTGGTGAATTTAGGTAACTGGAATCCACTGTGTTGAAAACACTCTACCATTCCCTTAGCAACCTCGATTGCTTCTTCCACCGTGGGTAGGGATTTGAGGTTGTCGTCCATATATATGTCCCATTTGATATTATCAATGACCACTTTGGGGAAGGTGTTTCGATTTTCGTCAGCAGTGGTACGCACTACCAAGCAAGCATTAGATAGACTAGAGATAATGCCGAAGGCCTGGATGGCCATCCAGTACTCTACCGATTCTTTATCGAAGTCTCCTTCCGGTCACCACAAGAACCGTAAGCTATCTCGGTCTCATTGCAATGCTTTGACTTGTAGAAACATGCCTTCAATGTCTGAGGCAAAGGCGATGGAGTATTGCCGGAGTCATAATAATATTCCCAATAGCGATTGTAGTAAGTTGGGTCCCAGCAACAACTCCGAGTTCAGGGACTGTCCTTTATAAAAGGCGGAGCGAGCCATCAAACACCACCCAGACTTCGTTGGATTTACCAGGTTTGGGAATGTAGTGGTGAGTTAAATAATACATTCTCTCCATTATGGGTGTTTCTATCAGAACTCGCTCAGAGTATCCCTTATCAATGAACTTCTTCAATTGGGTCTTGTACATTTCCTTAGCTTTATTGTTCGAAGATAAGCGTTGGTGAAGTTGCTCTATTATTTTGATAGCTAATGGTCGATTATTGAAGAAGCTGGGCTCTCGTTTCCGGAAAGGTAAACCTATCTCATAACGACCCCCCTCCTTGAGATAACGAGTAGTCATCACTTGGATTTGTTTAGCTCTCTCTCCTCCTCTGCAGATAGAGTTTTATCATAAGAGTTAGTTTCTACAGCTTCTTGTGTAAAGAATCGTACTGCATGTTCATCTCTCAGTTTAGAATTATATCACTCCACTACCTCGTTTAGCTCGTCATCCTCATAAGCTAACAACTCATTGTTCTGTTGTATTAGATGACACAATTCGGTTTGGTTAATCCAGGCTTGATTCTCAGTCAGAGTAGGAGTATAGAGTTGAGTAGGTCTCTTCTCTAAAGTTTCTAGCACCGCATGCACATTCTGGCCAAGTAGCATCTGGACTTCAGTATAGTCTGTCTTAAATCTGGGAACTTTATACTATTGTGCAAAGCTGTCCTCATCCCAGTTATAAGGTTCTACTTGACTGGCCGCAAAGTTCTTAATAGCTACCATAATAATACACTTTATACTATCTTCAACTGGTTTATCTTGTAGGGTTGAAGATAGTGATCCCACGTAGAAGTCTGTCTGTATAGTGCATTTCCATACCTGCATAATTCCAGTGAGCTTGGTTTGGAATTTCTCCTGGCCTGCAAATATGTCCTCGGCTAAATCTTTGTATATAAAGGTGCCTGTACTACCTGAATCAAGGAGGGCATTAATAATTAAACTCTTACCTTGTCCACATATCCTGAGCTACACCAAGGGAAACTCTCATATGCCGATAGATGGTTGAGAGACCTTCCACGAGAGATGTCTATCTGGAATGGATGGTTTGATTTCCTCTCCATCGGTTATCGCCTCATGGGTTTGGGCTCAATATATGGCCTCGTTGATCATGTAACAGGATTCATTCTTATCGGAAAACTCATCCGTATAGAATCCCTCTATCTCCGAACTCTGGTCTGTGTCATTCACACCACTGAATTGGACGTGCAGTTCTGGTTCACTCACCTTGTCGAACTCGCTGTGTAGTAACGATTAGTGTTTAGCCCCACACTTAGCACACTTAACGTCTAAATAGCACGTCTTCCTCTGATGTCCTCTCCTCAAACAATTGTAACATAACCAGAAGTTCGCCCATCTCCCACCGCCCTTCCTCCATCCACTCTACCACTGGTGCGGGAGTCGCCAACGGAGTGGCTGTCTCTAGTGGATGGCCCATCGGTGCGACGAGGGACATTCCCAGTCCAAATGATTTGCGCTCTCCTAGTTTAACGCCAATCTTGGATTCTAGGATTTGACTACTTGTTAAGGGAGGATGGGTACTTTCTAAAGGAAATCTAGAATCAGGTTCTATCAGTAAAGGAGTCTCCACTATTGGAGTAGACTTAACAACAGGCCTAATTATTTCAGGCTCGCCTAAGATGGTGGGAAGCCTATCAGATTGAACTACCTGGATTATTAACTCTCCAGACTTCAAATCCATGCTAGCCAACTCTCTTCTCACTGGGACCGGGGGGGGGGGGGGCAAGTTAGGAGACTTGCGTCCTATGGGAGCTTGTCTACGTCCATTCGAATTGGATTTGTAACTCCTACATTCTGATTCTGTCATAGTACCTTCATCCGTGGAGGTAATAAATCCATGTCTTTTAGGAGTTGATCGACTTCTGATTTGCATCTGAGCTGCTTCTCTTTGTTTACTCAGTAGGTCTTGTCTCACTTGGATAGTTTCTAATTCTAGTTGGGCTAACGCTTCTGTGGCCTTTGTTTCCCTTTGGGCTTTGGCTTCAACTGCCATTCTTTCGGCTTCAGCTGCTGCAGCCTTTCTTTCTAAGTTCTGATTGGCTGCTTCACTACGTGCGTATAGTCCAGCTAGACGTCTTCTTAACTCTTGATCTCCTATGAATTGTTGGTAATCTGACAAATAGGTGCTTCGGCAGGATAGGAAAAAACAGTGTCAGTGGATTCCCCGTAAACAAGTTGATCCACCAACTGCGCTTTCCAAGTGGTCGTTCCCTGAACTCGATCTCCCACTCGTTGAAACCAAGTTTTCACTGCCACCTGCAGCGAGGTATCTTGACTCCTCTTCGAGGCTTCAATGAATGCTGACAGAATTAATCTAATCCGTAGGATTTGTTCCCTCACTTGATACAAAAGCTGTCCATGTTCCTGAGGTTCTAACTGTCCTCTGAATAGTTGAGTTTCCAATCTCCCCAAGGAGTTAAAGAATACCCTGGACATATCCAGCTGCTGACCTCTTCCACACAGCAGGATCTCGGGTGTATCTAACCACGCCCAGCTGATGTAGGTCTTCCCAGGAAACCTCAGTTCTCCCATTCCTTGACCGACCTCGGAGGGTGTTAATTCCTCGGTGATGGAGCTACGATCACTAGCTTGATTCGTGATTGTATCGTTTTCAGTTCGACCTTGCTGTTCTGCAGCAGCCGCCTGATCTCGTTTCACCTGGGCCCTAGTTCATATAATGGACCTATGGTGTTCTACTAACTTAGGTTCTGTTATAGCTATCTCAGGAATAGCTTTTCTTACGGTAGGTGGTTTCCTAGACCTCACTCGGGTCTTGACTAGACTGCTATCTGGTTCACAGACTGTCTGTTCTAAGATGCTATCTGACAGTGTCGGTTTAGGATCAGACATATTTTCTAGATCGTAACTAGATGTCTATTACTATAACACGAAGTGGGGACTTCGCGCAGCACGAAGTTGGCGAAGCCTTAGCGAATTGACACTGTTAGGGGGTGGGTCAATTTATGAAAATAGTTGTCGTCGTTAGTTGTTTTCACTTTCAGACCTTTGGCCCTCTAGCGGCAGACTGGAGAACTGCAGATGGATTCGCCTCCTTTGAAAGTCACAGCTAATGGTCTAATACATATCTGCCAAGTTTCAGCTTAAACGGATTAAAAGCAAAGAAATGGGAGGGCATTTAATGTTTAGACATGTGGCCCTCTAGCGGGAGACCATTGCACTGATGGTGTCTGAAAGTCTCTCAAAAATCTCAACTTTTGCTCATATTGATACCTACAAATTTTCAACTTGGCAGCTTTAAATCCGACAAAGTTATTAGCATGTCAAAATCGTAACGACGACGACGACGACAACGACGACGACGACAACGACGACGACGACGACAACGACGACGACGACAACTATTTGCATAAATTGACCCACCCCCTAACAGTGTCAATTCGCTAAGGCTCCGCCAACTTCGTGGCTCGCCCCACAACAGATAACAGTAAGTCCAATAACCAGTATCAAGTGTCAGTCCTATAGTTACTAATTATTGCTACTCTATATAATATGGATAGTAGCAATTATTTAATACCAGTATACACTATATATAGTATATATAACAGTATTACAGAAGACTGATATAAATCACTGAGTACCAGTATACCAGTATATGTGTCCAGCCTAAATTATATAAATATATAATAAGCTTACTGTAGGTACCGGTATTACCAATAATTCAATGATAGCTGATTATATCAGATTATAGGAATTATTTTCTTTGCTATATGCTGAAGTTAAGCAATAGGCTTAGCAAATATAAAGATCTAAAGGGTGTATAACAGGCCTACGAGCTTATAAATCTGATTAAATTGAATTGATAATATAAGATATATATATATACCCGTAGTGGGTTTAATCAATATTGAAATAGATGTTATTATTTCTAAGTTCAAAAGTCACAATACTGATGGTTAACACTCCTAAAGGAGAGTTACTAGACACTAAATACGAATATTTCTACTGACTAAGTTACTTATCACTACTAAATTACTTAAGTATATACGATGGGTTGATATTACACAATCTCTAAATAAACAATAAACAAAAGTTACACAAACAATTTTAAGGGTAATTTTACAACACTGTGTGTACTGTAGAATTTTGAAACCAATAAAGTAGCATCCAATAATTCGCGTTGTCCAGATAAGGAAATGCCACCGTCTGACGTTTTATAGTCTACAATATAAACAAACGTACCCGGAGTGTCCTATACCTAGAAGTTAATTATCGTAGCCTAACCTAACGGACCTATTAACCACTTTACAACACAAAAATACTGCGTACACACTAAATTAAATTTCAGGAAAGTGTTGTACTCTAAACCCTAGATTAGATACTAGTACTTAGACAACATATAACTCGCAGTTAAATATACTTGAACAGCTAAAAGAACAACAGCATCTGCCGGAGTGACCAGAGTATTTAGTCTTATTCATGTAATGATGAATGTATGTAATGATGACAGTATGAATGTAATTCATACTGTAATTCACCTCAAACCCAACGACAATCAGACAACAATTTAGCCTACGAGTTACTTCTACAATCTGAGCAGGATTACACAGGGTACACACCTTCTGCTCAATACTACACTTACACATAAACAAAGCTGACAGAAATATGTAAACCATAAATGAAATAAGGGGTGTACTGTACAGGCCCTAGTCTCTTAACCCGCCAAAGACCGTTTGATTCAGGTTACACCCAGGACCGTTTGGGTCAAATTGACCCACGGTATATTATTGATAATATTATCAATCAAAATGACCAACAGTGAGGTTTTATCAGTGTGGAAACTTATTTGCGACTTACGGGCAAGTTACTTAGGCTATTTACATCCGATTTGTTTCAATAACGAGCGTAGCGAGTGACACAACGAAACGAGGGTTTCTCATTTTGTTCATATATGAACTGTACATAGAAATGTTGACAACTCCACCTGAACAAGCGTGTGTATCAATATGAGTTTCATAATATCATTCTACATGAAACTCTACATGGAACGTTTACATGAAACTGGGATTGATTAACGAGCGAAGCGAGTGACACAAAAACCGAGTCCACTTTAATTGAATAATTATTCGCAAACAATGGGAAAACATTTGAGTGGCGCTGATTAAAGGCTAAACAACTGCGACAAATGATAATCTCTGATAGCACCTTACTCTTACTATCACCCATCTGATATACATTTACATATACTTGTATAGAAGAATTCTAGAGATAATCTTATTTGTTTCCCAAATAAATAGTGAAGTAAATATATCATAAATATGTTACTACTAAAGCTACGGGACCTAAACACTACAGGACCTACTGCTACCGACCTAACTCAGTAACTGCCTAAAGTATACCGATTTGGACCTATTTATTATTGAGAGGTAAGCAGAAGGGAACATTAGTAACAATTGCTTGGCTCAAATTACAGTGGTCTGTATGATATTTATGCTGTTTCATAACCCCAACGTAAACGAGCTAAATTTCTCCTTATACATGAGTAAAATTGGTAACAGTCGGCAAATTAACGTGTTTCCTTATTATTGTCAGTGAAGTGAGTGCGAGTGAATAATTCTACATTCCTAAAGAATATAAATCAT
>JAUCBJ010003150.1:40000-75840 GCA_032718475.1 Nemertoderma westbladi
TGTTTGTTTGTTTGTTTGTTTGTTTGTTTGTTTGTTTGTTTGTTTGTTTGTTTGTTTGTTTGTTTGTTTGTTTGTTTGTTTGTTTGTTTGTTTGTTTGTTTGTTTGTTTGTTTGTTTGTTTGTTTGTTTGTTTGTTTGTTTGTTTGTTTGTTTGTTTGTTTGTTTGTTTGTTTGTTTGTTTGTTTGTTTGTTTGTTTGTTTGTTTGTTTGTTTGTTTGTTTGTTTGTTTGTTTGTTTGTTTGTTTGTTTGTTTGTTTGTTTGTTTGTTTGTTTGTTTGTTTGTTTGTTTGTTTGTTTGTTTGTTTGTTTGTTTGTTTGTTTGTTTGTTTGTTTGTTTGTTTGTTTGTTTGTTTGTTTGTTTGTTTGTTTGTTTGTTTGTTTGTTTGTTTGTTTGTTTGTTTGTTTGTTTGTTTGTTTGTTTGTTTGTTTGTTTGTTTGTTTGTTTGTTTGTTTGTTTGTTTGTTTGTTTGTTTGTTTGTTTGTTTGTTTGTTTGTTTGTTTGTTTGTTTGTTTGTTTGTTTGTTTGTTTGTTTGTTTGTTTGTTTGTTTGTTTGTTTGTTTGTTTGTTTGTTTGTTTGTTTGTTTGTTTGTTTGTTTGTTTGTTTGTTTGTTTGTTTGTTTGTTTGTTTGTTTGTTTGTTTGTTTGTTTGTTTGTTTGTTTGTTTGTTTGTTTGTTTGTTTGTTTGTTTGTTTGTTTGTTTGTTTGTTTGTTTGTTTGTTTGTTTGTTTGTTTGTTTGTTTGTTTGTTTGTTTGTTTGTTTGTTTGTTTGTTTGTTTGTTTGTTTGTTTGTTTGTTTGTTTGTTTGTTTGTTTGTTTGTTTGTTTGTTTGTTTGTTTGTTTGTTTGTTTGTTTGTTTGTTTGTTTGTTTGTTTGTTTGTTTGTTTGTTTGTTTGTTTGTTTGTTTGTTTGTTTGTTTGTTTGTTTGTTTGTTTGTTTGTTTGTTTGTTTGTTTGTTTGTTTGTTTGTTTGTTTGTTTGTTTGTTTGTTTGTTTGTTTGTTTGTTTGTTTGTTTGTTTGTTTGTTTGTTTGTTTGTTTGTTTGTTTGTTTGTTTGTTTGTTTGTTTGTTTGTTTGTTTGTTTGTTTGTTTGTTTGTTTGTTTGTTTGTTTGTTTGTTTGTTTGTTTGTTTGTTTGTTTGTTTGTTTGTTTGTTTGTTTGTTTGTTTGTTTGTTTGTTTGTTTGTTTGTTTGTTTGTTTGTTTGTTTGTTTGTTTGTTTGTTTGTTTGTTTGTTTGTTTGTTTGTTTGTTTGTTTGTTTGTTTGTTTGTTTGTTTGTTTGTTTGTTTGTTTGTTTGTTTGTTTGTTTGTTTGTTTGTTTGTTTGTTTGTTTGTTTGTTTGTTTGTTTGTTTGTTTGTTTGTTTGTTTGTTTGTTTGTTTGTTTGTTTGTTTGTTTGTTTGTTTGTTTGTTTGTTTGTTTGTTTGTTTGTTTGTTTGTTTGTGTACACACAACTTCTTACACTTAATGTTGATGGAATTGGAAGAAACTTTGATGATAGTTCATTATCGGACCAAGTTGTGTATGCAAGGTTTTGGTTGTAAGGGACCTGTTGGTTGCTTAGCAACAGTAAAATTAATTCTATAATGACCGATCATATTCGTAGAATTCACTCAATCAAAATTCTGTTGACACCCCATAGGGAGCATCTATTGTACATGCTTTATGCAAAATTTTGCTTTATTTCGTTTAGAATTGTAGAAGATACATTTTTTAAAAACAGTGTTTTTTTAATACAATATACTACTATTTCAAGTGTACTTCGTTAAATGTATAATTTTGCGTTTTTCGTTATTAGGCTACATGCCCTACATAGGCGCGTAAATTATTACAATATTACAACAACAATATTGATGGCATGGATCCGTCCATTATTGCCAGCTCTCGGCTGGCAAGCTTGTTATTCTAATAATTCGCCTAACATGTTTCTTCTAAGAACATTGATTTTGACAACCAGAAAGGTTAATGTGGGACTCGCAGAAATGAAAACGTCATTAACATTCAAGAAGTGATGATAGGCCACAACCCGATGGAAAGGGGCCACATCCATACAGATACTAAAGAATATATTATATATTAAATTTATTAGTTCACTTATTGTATTACACTGCACTAGCCACATAGTTATCGGATAGTTATTTTGTCATGATGGGTTCAATTTTTTAGACCCTTGTTGGCATGAAGGCTTAATTGGTTTATTCTCATAATGAGGCAATGATTATTCTGAAATGTACCCATGTGAGATAGGAGCAGTCAAGTACTGATTCCTGATTCCTCTATATTTATTCTAGAAGATGAGTTAGACTATCTGGGACTGTGCATTGCATTTTCCATTGAAAATGTATCATCCCTACTTTTATGTACTGTATATCCCGCATATATCACTCCCCAATCCCCACAGAACCCCTTTTTTGCTTCACTCAATGGACAGCTTATTTTGAACTTGACAATAACCTTCCCACAATAATTACAGGAGACCTAAACTCGATACTTGGCAATTTGAACGAAGCGTGTCCTGTCCATCCTATAGATAAAGCCTGAAACTTAATATTTTTCTCAATCATCCGCGAACTCCAACCCAACTCTGTCGTTGAGTTAATCAAGCATATAATTGCCTGAGTAAAGTTTATTTGATGATTATTTTCATTTTTTCCCAAAATAATAATTGACCCTTTATTAGCTTTATTTAAAGTCTATCGCAATATTTTATCACAATTTTTTTGTTAGACATTATTTTAGGACCATTCTGATTAATATATTTAAATTTTATATACGTTTCTGTATTTCTATAGTAATATTAATCAATCTCCTCTAACCATTTCATTTCATTTCATTTTCTTTTAATGTTTATTTATTCACTTCATAATTTGGTTTATTACTGAAATTGACGTTAATTTTTTTCCGAGTTATTACTTTTTTCCATTGATCTACTTTGGTTTTTTTACACCAGATAATATGATTCCTATATTCCTATGATAATATTATATAATTATTAGATTTTAAGTTATTTATTTATTTTTAGTAGGTAAGTTCTCCTTGATCTAATTATTTGTATATTTTTACCTAAAAACGTATAAAACGTTTTCTATTGTTATTTATAACACACATACCGGAACCAAACATTTAAAAATAGTGTCAGCAATGTTAACAATACTGTAATTGTTAATGTATGTGACAAAATCTTACTAATCCACAAATTTCAATGAGCTTTTACCCACACAAATAAATGGACGAGATAAAAATGAATTTTATCCTCTCCAAATAATCATTTTCTGTAATGGATTTAATGCAATTCCTGGTTGTTATCCTATCACACTGGTGAGTTATGGAAAACGGAAACCTTTTTCCTCTTCTAAACACAATGTTCCTTAACACCGTCGCTTACGCCGTATTGGGGGGTGTACGTTTGCGTGTGTGTAATGGGAAGGAATCTAAAACAACGGATCTAAGAGAGAGAATGTAATAGAATCAATACTTCCTGGCATATTTTACAAGGGACCTTAAAGCCACGATCCTTATACTTTGACTGACATGCATGCCGCCGACATTCCATATTTTTTTACCACTGGCTGGGACGGCTGCTACCGGAGAGCCCGAGGCTCGGCTCGACAGAGAATTATGAGGTATAGATAAGGCAGCCTATTTAATGGAACATAGAAACGAACATCAACACCAACAGAAAACCTCATAAATTATACAGTCTAGCGTCACCCCTGTCAAGTAGGCACTTTCCTTTGATCTTTTTTAGGTGGATTTTTAAAGGATTTTTCCAGGAGAACAGCAAAAGCTAGAACGATTCTGTTGGCGCGATCTTATAGATGACCTGAGCGCGATAGACAGAGCTGCGTCCAGTTACCAATTTCAGTCTCCAGTTACCAATTGCTGTCACTAGTTACCAATTTCAGTCCCGGGTTACTAATTTCAATTTCCGGTTACCAAATTAAGTCCCGGGTTACCAATTTCCGTCACTGGTTACCAATTTCAGTCACTGGTAACCAAATTCAGTTTACGGTCACCAATTAGAGTCCCAGTTACCAATTCGAGTAACTGGTTACCAATTTCAGTTTCCGGTTACCATTTTCAGTCCCCAGTTACCATTTTCAGTCACCAGTTACCAATTTTGTCACTGGTTACCAATTTCATTTTCCGGTTACTAATTTCAGTCACTGGTTACCAATTCAGTCCCCAGTTACCAATTTCAATTTCCGGTTACCAATTTCAGATTCTGGTTACCAATTTCAGTCACTGCTTATCAATTTCAGTCGCCGGTTACCAAGTTAAGTTTTCGGTTACCAATTTCAATTTCCGGTTACCAATTTCAGTTTCTGGTTACCAATTTCAGTCACTGGTTACCAATTCAGTTTATGGTTACCAATTCCAGTCCCCAGTTACTAATTTCAGTCCCGGGTATCCAATTTCAGTCACTAGTTTCCAATTCCAGTCCCCAGTTACCAATTTAAGTCACCGGTGACAAATTTCAGTCACTGGTTATCAATTTCAGTTATCAGTTACCCTGGTTACTAATACTCAGAACCACCTTCGTTAACTCAAATAATCGAATAAATTTTGTTATATTATTTATAAGGTTATCTAAGGTGATCAATTGATTGAAAATCACCTTCTTTTTATTATAATTCCATTTCGTGTGATGTGTTTCGTGCCACAAATTTTTGTAGTAAAAATTGGGGGGTCTATGCGCCTGTCGATTTATTTGAGTATTTGAGTATTGACAAGAGTATTTGGAACATTACACCCATGAATACTTATATATGTTAGCCTTCAGTATAAACAAAATAGACCTTAACAAAATCAAGGTAGGCATTTATTTTTTACAATTCATTATCATTCATTTATGTGTTAATAATTACTCTAGTAATACCGAAATATTCTAGAACAATACCACATGGCCAACGCAGTCAGCTATGCACTCGCATGGCGCAAATGCTCTATTTGTGCTCTCCACCTGAATATATTATTCTTATAACAAACCTGCCTATTAATAGGCCAGGGTAGTTCTTGTCAAGAGTTGAGCCGTTCAAAAACACGATGTGGTTATGTGTGTGTGTGTGTGTGTGTGTGTGTACTGTATAAACATCCAATAATGATAATGTAATGTAATAAATAATAATAAAGTAATGATAATAAAAGCGCTTTGAGTATGCTGAGCGTAGAAAAGCGCTATATAAATAACCAATATTATTATTATTATTATTATACAAAATAACAGTGTTGATGTTTGATTACTGTCTGGGATAGAGTGAGACAGTAATATACTTGGCAAGTAATATACTTCTCTTCAGTTTGGGCTATCCATTCAATACATAGTAGTAGCTTACTAGGCCCTCATGAGTACCAGCAGCTGGTGTTTCTATCGTTGAATTGATGGCAATTTTCGTGTTTTGATCTTCACTCACTCAGGGTACTTGTTTGAGGGGCGTAGGTTCGTTTAAAGCCAGCTTGCTGATTTTCTAGTTTACATTAAGATCACAGTTTTAAACGATCTCTCTAGTATTACATGTTCGGATACGGTAAGGCCACAGACGTATGGTATCTGCCCTGCCTTATATATAATATAATAATAATGCAAAAAGTATAATAATAAATATTTTAAAATCATTAAACTCTACTCACAGAGTTGGCGCAGAACCCTTAACATTGCCGCAAGCAGTTGGTGAACTACAATAATATAGTCGGTGCGATAGAATTAATTTATATTCACAATGGATCGAAATATCATTATGGCTTCAAGTCCGGATTAGAAGTACTTGGATGTATTAAATCATCTGTCACATGTTTTATCAATGTTGTTCGAGATAAGCAAATAAAATTGGAAAGTAAAGTTGCAATCTTATAAATATGACAGTTTTGTTCAGGAAATCTTACCATGCTTTATTATAATACCTTATCACTTTGTAGAATTCATTAAAACTGTCAGAAAACTGCAGGTTGTAACCCGTCATAGGATTTATCGAAAATGTGTTTTAAGACTTACAATTTTAGTGCAACAATGTTAAAAGACAAAGTAAACAAACAAAGTAAACAAACAAAATAAACAAACAAAGTAAACAAACAAAGTAAACAAACAAAGTAAACAAACAAAGTAAACAAACAAAGTAAACAAACAAAGTAAACAAACAAAGTGTCCAGAAATTTTGTTTTGGCATCCGCTACATGTATAATCTTTCACAAATATTTCATGATATAAGTATTATTTCACAACCAATCCATTGTTCTCATTATTTGATTGTATTATTAGGTTGTTAATACATTGATGGGGGGGGGGGGGGGGGGGGGTACCCCCCCCCCCCCCCGCGCATTAATACGAAACAATACTTTTACAGTTTACACTATACATTACCTTTAAAGGTAATGTAAAAAGGTAAAAAAACGTGTTTTCAGGAATGGGGTAACATCCTTTGTTAAAGGTAATAATATTTAGTATTAAATAAATAATTAAATAGCATTATATTAAAAGCCACCCATGAAATTTTACATTTTTTTATTTTGTGTACAATGTGACACCAATGGAGCAAAATAAATCTGTCAATTTGTTTGGGGGAGTAAGTGATGAAATTTAGTAATATGATTAGTATTAAATAATTACTTAAATAGTATTAATTTAAAAAGCCACCCATGAAATATTTTAATTTTTGTCAATTTTTACATTAGGGGACCAACTAAGCTCAAAAAACTTATTTTCATGAACGGGGTCCAACCTTTGCCAAAAACCAAGTTAAGCCCCACTGTGCTTTATAATTGATTATATATTTTACATAAATTTTTATTCCAAAATTGTAACATTACTCAACGCCAGTTAGTATTAACAGCGAGTTGTTATTTAGCACTTTACAACTTTAGAGGACATTACAGTATTGAACTGGCCTGTACATTTAGTATTGTATTAGTGTTGTAATGTCCCTTGTTTATGTGGTAACCAACGGCGGCAAGCTGTCAAGTTACGGCGTCATTGGTTACCACGTAAACAATAGGTGGTTTGTAAAATTAATTGTCTGACAGCAAGATAGGCCTACTGCATTACCTACCGGTAGCTATTAATAACCAGTAGCTATAAACTATTATCATGGCTCCAAACGCCACCATAAATATAAGCTAACTTATTTATAACATAATTTATTTTATTATTATTTTATTTATTTTTGATTTATTTATTTAAACAACTAATTTAATTTGTGTAGTTTCTATCACTTATAATATATATACAATCATTACGTAATGTTAAAATTTTGGAATAAAACTACATACATACTTGTTGGAAAGTACTTTACAGTGTTTTGATCCTCGTGGCTTTATTTTCACTCACTCACTAACGTTCGTTCGTGTAACAATGCCACTCGGATCATCACACTGTAAGGTGCTACTTTACACACAAGTATGTAAACAGTTATTACGTTGAATTTATAATTTAATACTACTTAATATTAGGTCCCACCTTGGCATATTGGTATAATCCTTAGCCTCGAATTCGCATCTCTGCGGATGTCCTGGGTTCGAGCCTCGCAAGGGGCTAGGCAGGTTGCATCTCTGCGGATGTCCTGGGTTCGAGCCTCGCAAGGGGTTAGGCAGGTCGCATCTCTCCGGATTTCTTGGGTTCGAGCCTTGCAAGGGGTTAGGCAGGTCGCATCTCTGCGGATTTCTTGGGTTCGAGCCTCGCAAGGGGCTAGGCAGGTCGCATCTCTGCAGATGTCCTGGGTTCGAGCCTCGCAAGGGACTAGGCAGGTCGCATCTCTGCGGATGTCCTGGGTTCGAGCCTCGCAAGGGACTAGACAGGTCGCATCTCTGCGGATGTCCTGGGTTCGAGCCTCTCTAGGGGCTAGGCAGGTCGCATCTCTGCGGATGTCCTGGGTTCGAGCCTCTCTAGGGGCTAGGCAGGTCGCATCTCTGCGGATTTCTTGGGTTCGAGCCTCGCAAGGGACTAGGCAGGTCGCATCTCTGCGGATGTCCTGGGTTCGAGCCTCGCAAGGGACTAGGCAGGTCGCATCTCTGCGGATTTCTTGGGTTCGAGCCTCGCAAGGGACTAGGCAGGTCGCATCTCTGCGGATGTCCTGGGTTCGAGCCTCTCTAGGGGCTAGGCAGGTTGCATCTCTGCGGATGTCCTGGGTTCGAGCCTTGCAAGGGGTTAGGCAGGTCGCATCTCTGCGGATTTCTTGGGTTCGAGCCTCGCAAGGGACTAGGCAGGTCGCATCTCTGCGGATGTCCTGGGTTCGAGCCTCGCAAGGGACTAGGCAGGTCGCATCTCTGCGGATTTCTTGGGTTCGAGCCTCGCAAGGGACTAGGCAGGTCGCATCTCTGCGGATGTCCTGGGTTCGAGCCTCTCTAGGGGCTAGGCAGGTCGCATCTCTGCGGATGTCCTGGGTTCGAGCCTCTCTAGGGGCTAGGCAGGTCGCATCTCTGCGGATGTCCTGGGTTCGAGCCTCTCTAGGGGCTAGGCAGGTCGCATCTCTGCGGATTTCTTGGGTTCGAGCCTTACAAGGGGCTACTACTACTACTAGGATCGGCATGCTGCATTGCAGCTGCATTTTTAAGAATGATGTGCCGGCTTATCGACAAAATTGCACCGCCACAACTCCCTATCACCCATGACGTTTGCTAGATCATCCGCATCTTCAAGGCCAGTGTCCTTTAAGATGCGTCTCAAGAAAGTCATGGGCTGTCCACCATGCTTATTCACTCCATGATGGCTGCCAAAGTACAAGATTTATGCACTGGCTGGTCCTCACGGCGAAAGCAATGTCCTGCAAAGCGGGGGCGATTTTGTTCTAGTGTCAAGCTTGGGGGAACCAATGCGACACCTCCAATGTTATATAGTGTCTCGTTGGAGATGTGTGCATTGTACTTGACACAATGAACCCGGCGTAGCATTCTTGTGAATGTGCCATCCAGAAATTTGGTGTCCTCAGCAGTTAGAGCCCAGCATGGACTCCCATAGAGGAGTACTGGAACTACTGCTGCTCTAAATAATCGGACCTTAAGTTTCCGATTAATTCTCGGTGAATTCCAAATCCTGGAAAGCCTATTCAAGGCTGCCCATGCCTTTCCCTTACGTATTCGAAGGTCCTCACCTGACTTCCGGATCCATGATCCCAGGTAACACAAGTCATCCACATGCTCAAGCATACCATCTTTTGAGCTTATGCTCATCCGATCAGAGACTTGCTGAGGACTTTCAAAGTTAACTGTCAAAATTTTGGTCTTTCTGGAGTTAATAAAAAGACCAACACTAGAAGCAGCATGTTCTAATGAGCTGAGGAGCCGTTGGACTCCCTCTAGTGATTCTGAGAGTACTCCTAAGTCATCAGCAAAGTCTAGATCAGTTAGGTACTTGGCAGGATTTCCTCGACTTCTGGAGCCAGGATTCCCCCGACTTCCCCCGACTTCTGGAGTTATCATCACCCCATCATCACCATGATGATCCAAGGACATGCGTAGAACATAGTCAACAACAATTAAGAACAAGAATGGTGCAAGTGTGACTCCGTGGAGGACGCCCCATAACACTTCAAATGGTTCTGTGTCACCGTCAACAGTAGACACAAATGTTAGGCAGGTCGCATCTCTGCGGATTTCTTGGGTTCGAGTCTCTCAAGGGACTAGGCGGGTCGCATCTCTGCGGATGTCCTGGGTTCGAGCCTCTCTAGGGGCTTAGGCAGGTCGCATCTCTGCAGATGTCCTGGGTTCGAGCCTAGCAAGGGGCTAGGCAGGTCGCATCTCTGCGGATGTCCTGGGTTCGAGCCACTCTAGGGGCTAGGCAGGTCGCATCTCTGCGGATGTCCTGGGTTCGAGCCTCTCTAGGGGCTAGGCAGGTCGCATCTCTGCGGGTTTCTTGGGTTCGAGCCTCTCTAGGGGCTAGGCAGGTCGCATCTCTGCGGATGTCCTGGGTTCGAGCCTCTCTAGGGGCTAGGCAGGTCGCATCTCTGCAGATGTCCTGGGTTCGAGCCTCGTAAGGGGCTAGGCAGGTCGCATCTCTGCGGATTTCTTGGGTTCGAGCCTCTCTAGGGGCTAGGCAGGTCGCATCTTTGCGGATGTCCTGGGTTCGAGCCTCGCAAGGGGCTAGGCAGGTCGCATCTCTGCCGTGGATCTTGAATTGTCTCTTAACCAGTACTGTAGCAGTTTCCTCTGGGGGTATCCAGTAGTTCTGGTATGACCGCAATGAAAATACGTCTTTCGAAATATAACGTCAGACTTTATGCGTAATCCATGATCGGAGGCGCTAAGCTGCATGGTTTACATTCACGTTTTTTGGCTCTGTAGCATTAAAAAATAAACCAACCTTGTATGGTATTCGTATATGGATACACTTAAAACACAGGTGGACCGTGGACACTATGGCATACACCATTAAGGGGGGGGGGGGGGGGGGGGGGGGTATACCCCCCCATGATCCTTTTTTTAAAATGCCTGTCAATTAGTGTTAAATAATAATATTGATATTTTGTCATGGTCAACCACTGTATGGAAGGCCAAATAGCCTTAATTTTTAGACTCAGCGTGATCGATTCTACAAAAGTTATCTTATATAATTTTTAATTAGCCATTTTTATTTTAATGAATTAATTAATTATCAGATTTTTAATTAAAATTAGCTAATTAGAAAAATTATCAAAATTCCATAAGATAACTTTTAAAGAGCTTCCAAAGCTCGTTCGAATGAACCATAAACGAAGAAAATTGGTTGAAAAATGACGGAGGAGTAGTAATTTGAAAATGAAAAATGTCATTCCGAGAAAATGCCCTTCAAAGTTTAAACCGTCCCGCCAAAATTGGCTGTCTGTGTTCTGGTTGGTTAATTATTTCTGGCACGAAGGATGCACACCAACGAGTTAAAATGTTCATTACTGGAGTTTTTGGGGTCGCTGATTTTATTTCCGATGTCAGTTTTAATTTTTGGTGAAATCTAGTCTATCTGTCTGTCTGTCTGTCGGTCTTTCTTACAATAATGGACAGACCGTCATACGGAAAAACAGTGATAACTCGAGAACTGAAAGAGGTCTCACTAAACGGTTTTCAGATTTATAATCCTCCTTAAATTCTGCTCTAGGTGAAATAAAGAAACAACAATTTGAAAATTTTACCTGAAGGGGGTATACCCCCCCCCCCCCCCCCCCCCTTAAATAAACTCATCCAAAACCATATAAAACCAAATATATTCTGTAAATTATTAGGGATGTACAAGTACATGCACAATTACATAAACGTGCCAAAAGCCAAATTACCACACAATATACGCCGTTCTACATGAAACTATATTATTTTTTATTATGTGGGTCAAATTACAAGCAGCACCATATCTTTTGATAATAAAAACAAGGTGGTCAAAAGCAAGGAGAAAGCTGGAAATAATTCCCGACCCCAAGAACTTTTCATACATAATTGTAACGTGATATTACCATGCTTGCAGCATATACATACAGAAGGCCTATAGCAGCAGCTGGCTGACTGGCTGGCTGGGCGAGCGGCTGCTTTACTGGGTTCCGAGGACAGTAGTGGCTGCGGATCCTTACATCCTTATTGGGTAAAGACGTTCTCGGGATGAAATCCAACGACATATAAAAATATATATAAAATCCAGTCAAATCAGAAACTTCACAATTATTTCTGATTCTGAGCAATTTCGTTTTGTACCAGTATATTGTTTATATTTTCATAAGTAAATTAGTTATTGTTACACAAGAATAATGTGCTTCATTCAGATTCAATAAATACAAATATGATTCGGTTAATTTCATTATATCTTTTGTAAAGAAAGTTTGTGAAAATAAAGTAATCAAGTATTAGTAATACGTTTTTGAATTTTGGAACGGTTTATGGAATTTTTAAACAAAATTCAGTGCTTACTAACAAATAACTATTATCTACACTAATATAAAGCTGATGAGTTTTAAAACGACTCTCCATGTGTAATAGTCTAACAGCAGTTTGATCACTACAAGGTAAGAATTAATTATTCTGTGAATACCAATACCTTCTGATATATAATGTACATTATTACGAATTGGAAGATTTTATGTAGAAATAAACGAACGGATGTAGTGGTAGGCATTCACAAGCGGTAACATAGTGTATAGATGATAGAAATAAACGAACGGGTGAAGTGGTAGGCATTCACCAGCGGTAACATAGTGTATAGATGATAGAAATAAACGAACGGGTGAAGTGGTAGGCATTCAGCAATGGTAACATAGTGTATAGATGATAGAAATAAACGAACGGGTGAAGTGGTAGGCATTTACCAGCGGTAACATATTGTATGGATGATAGAAATAAACGAACGGATGTAGTGGTAGGCATTCACCAGCGGTAACATAGTGTATAGATGATAGAAATAAACGAACGGGTGAAGTGGTAGGCATTCACCAGCGGTAACATAGTGTATAGATGATAGAAATAAACGAACGGGTGAAGTGGTAGGCATTTACCAGGGGTAACATAGTGTATGGATGATAGAAATAAACGAACGGGTGAAGTGGTAGGCATTCACCAGCGGTAACATAGTGTATAGATGATAGAAATAAACGAACGGGTGAAGTGGTAGGCATTTACCAGGGGTAACATAGTGTATGGATGATAGAAATAAACGAACGGGTGAAGTGGTAGGCATTCACCAGCGGTAACATAGTGCATAGATGATAGAAATAAACGAACGGATGAAGTGGTAGGCATTCACCAGCGGTAACATAGTGTATAGATGATAGAAATAAACGAACGGGTGAAGTGGTAGGCATTTACCAGGGGTAACATAGTGTATGGATGATAGAAATAAACGAACGGGTGAAGTGGTAGGCATTCACCAGCGGTAACATAGTGTATGGATGATAGAAATAAACGAACGGATGAAGTGGTAGGCATTCACCAGCGGTAACATAGTGTAGAGATGATAGAAATAAACGAACGGGTGAAGTGGTAGGCATTTACCAGGGGTAACATAGTGTATGGATGATAGAAATAAACGAACGGGTGAAGTGGTAGGCATTCACCAGCGGTAACATATTGTATGGATGATAGAAATAAACGAACGGATGAAGTGGTAGGCATTCACCAGCGGTAACATAGTGTATAGATGATAGAAATAAACGAACGGGTGAAGTGGTAGGCATTTACCAGGGGTAACATAGTGTATGGATGATAGAAATAAACGAACGGGTGAAGTGGTAGGCATTCACCAGCGGTAACATAGTGCATAGATGATAGAAATAAACGAACGGATGAAGTGGTAGGCATTCACCAGCGGTAACATAGTGTATAGATGATAGAAATAAACGAACGGGTGAAGTGGTAGGCATTTACCAGGGGTAACATAGTGTATGGATGATAGAAATAAACGAACGGGTGAAGTGGTAGGCATTCACCAGCGGTAACATAGTGTATGGATGATAGAAATAAACGAACGGATGAAGTGGTAGGCATTTACCAGCGGTAACATAGTGTATGGATGATAGAAATAAACGAACGGATGAAGTGGTAGGCATTCACCAGCGGTAACATAGTGTAGAGATGATAGAAATAAACGAACGGATGAAGTGGTAGGCATTCACCAGCGGTAACATAGTGTATGGATGATAGAAATAAACGAACGGATGAAGTGGTAGGCATTATTCACCAGTGGTAACATAGTGTGTGGATGATAGAAATAAACGAACGGATGAAGTGGTAGGCATTCACCAGCGGTAACATAGTGTATGGATGATAGAAATAAACGAACGGATGAAGTGGTAGGCATTCACCAGCGGTAACATAGTGTATGGATGATAGAAATAAACGAACGGATGAAGTGGTAGGCATTCACCCTCGGTAACATAGTGTATGGATGATAGAAATAAACGAACGGATGAAGTGGTAGGCATTATTCACCAGTGGTAACATAGTGTGTGGATGATAGAAATAAACGAACGGATGAAGTGGTAGGCATTCACCAGCGGTAACATAGTGTATGGATGATAGAAATAAACGAACGGATGAAGTGGTAGGCATTCACCAGCGGTAACATAGTGTATGGATGATAGAAATAAACGAACGGATGAAGTGGTAGGCATTCACCCTCGGTAACATAGTGTATGGATGATAGAAATAAACGAACGGATGAAGTGGTAGGCATTCACCAGCGGTAACATAGTGTATGGATGATAGAAATAAACGAACGGATGAAGTGGTAGGCATTTACCAGGGGTAACATAGTATATAGATGATAGAAATAAACGAACGGATGAAGTGGTAGGCATTCACCAGCGGTAACATAGTGTATGGATGATAGAAATAAACGAACGGATGAAGTGGTAGGCATTCACCCTCGGTAACATAGTGTATGGATGATAGAAATAAACGAACGGATGAAGTGGTAGGCATTCACCAGCGGTAACATAGTGTATGGATGATAGAAATAAACGAACGGATGAAGTGGTAGGCATTCACCAGCGGTAACATAGTGTATGGATGATAGAAATAAACGAACGGGTGAAGTGGTAGGCATTCACCAGCGGTAACATAGTGTATGGATGATAGAAATAAACGAACGGGTGAAGTGGTAGGCATTTACCAGCGGTAACATAGTGTATGGATGATAGAAATAAACGAACGGGTGAAGTGGTAGGCATTCACCAGCGGTAACATAGTGCATAGATGATAGAAATAAACGAACGGATGAAGTGGTAGGCATTCACCAGCGGTAACATAGTGTATAGATGATAGAAATAAACGAACGGGTGAAGTGGTAGGCATTTACCAGGGGTAACATAGTGTATGGATGATAGAAATAAACGAACGGGTGAAGTGGTAGGCATTCACCAGCGGTAACATATTGTATGGATGATAGAAATAAACGAACGGATGAAGTGGTAGGCATTCACCAGCGGTAACATAGTGCATAGATGATAGAAATAAACGAACGGATGAAGTGGTAGGCATTCACCAGCGGTAACATAGTGTAGAGATGATAGAAATAAACGAACGGATGAAGTGGTAGGCATTCACCAGCGGTAACATAGTGTAGAGATGATAGAAATAAACGAACGGATGAAGTGGTAGGCATTCACCAGCGGTAACATAGTGTATGGATGATAGAAATAAACGAACGGATGAAGTGGTAGGCATTCACCAGTGGTAACATAGTGTATGGATGATAGAAATAAACGAACGGATGAAGTGGTAGGCATTCACCAGCGGTAACATAGTGTATGGATGATAGAAATAAACGAACAGATGAAGTGGTAGGCATTCACCAGCGGTAACATAGTGTATGGATGATAGAAATAAACGAACGGATGAAGTGGTAGGCATTCACCAGTGGTAACATAGTGTATGGATGATAGAAATAAACGAACGGATGAAGTGGTAGGCATTCACCAGTGGTAACATAGTGTATGGATGATAGAAATAAACGAACGGATGTAGTGGTAGGCATTCACCAGCGGTAACATAGTGTATGGATGATAGAAATAAACGAACGGATGAAGTGGTAGGTATTCACCAGCGGTAGCATAGTGTATGGATGATAGAAATAAACGAACGGATGAAGTGGTAGGCATTCACCAGCGGTAACATAGTGTAGAGATGATAGAAATAAACGAACGGATGAAGTGGTAGGTATTCACCAGCGGTAACATAGTGTATGGATGATAGAAATAAACAAACGGGTGAAGTGGTAGGCATTTACCAGCGGTAACATAGTGTATGGTTGATAGAAATAAACGAACGGATGAAGTGGTAGGCATTCACCAGCGGTAACATAGTGTATGGATGATAGAAATAAACAAACGGGTGAAGTGGTAGGCATTTACCAGCGGTAACATAGTGTATGGTTGATAGAAATAAACGAACGGATGAAGTGGTAGGTATTCACCAGCGGTAACATAGTGTATGGATGATAGAAATAAACAAACGGGTGAAGTGGTAGGCATTTACCAGCGGTAACATAGTGTATGGTTGATAGAAATAAACGAACGGATGAAGTGGTAGGCATTCACCAGCGGTAACATAGTGTATGGATGATAGAAATAAACAAACGGGTGAAGTGGTAGGCATTTACCAGCGGTAACATAGTGTATGGATGATAGAAATAAACAAACGGGTGAAGTGGTAGGCATTTACCAGCGGTAACATAGTGTATGGTTGATAGAAATAAACGAACGGATGAAGTGGTAGGCATTCACCAGCGGTAACATAGTGTATGGTTGATAGAAATAAACGAACGGATGAAGTGGTAGGCATTTACTAGCGGTAACATAGTGTATGGATGATAGAAATAAACAAACGGGTGAAGTGGTAGGCATTTACCAGCGGTAACATAGTGTATGGTTGATAGAAATAGTAGCGGCTCGCTGGAGAATCTATCGAAAGGTTATAAATTTGAACCCAGACAATGTAGACCACATTATCAAGGCTACGTGTGTACTACATAATTTTCTGCGCGAAGCTCATCGACAGGACGATCCCCGGCAGTGGACTGAAGCCTGGAATTATTCTGAAGGAGGAGAACCCCCTCTCCCAGGTTTGGTGGATATGCCGACCTACCAACCCACAGGAAGGCCAAATAACCAAGCTATAGCTGTGCTAGACACACCCTGTGATTATTTCTATGGACTGGGTGCAGTGGAATGGCAGTGGGAGCGTGCATATGTTTGTAAACCATACATACTGTAGGTAGACTGATGTAGTAAATTGTACATACAGTATTATAATAATTAAACATTATAAAAATAATTTTATAATTATCAAGATTTAATTATACTCACTGTCTGTCGCCAGTTGTTTTGCTATAGTGCTGTTTGTCAAACAATACTCTATGTTGATGTACCAGCACTAATATTTCTTCTTTATCCATTTTCAGCCTAGCAGTCAAACACACACACAGTCCATCAACAAACTGCAAACTAAACGAAATACAATAACAGTACTGCAACCCCTGTACAGTAATTTATATAATGCACAACAATAGTACAGTTAAATTAATGCTGTACTTTGACGCGTCCGCGTGGTTTGGGGATCCTCCCAACTGATAGACTTCAATGCTTTCTATAATTTTGACACGTCCGCAAAATAGGTCTGAGACCTAAAATTATTTTAAAGCTTCCGCTTGACGCGTTGGTTGGGGCTGCTCCCATAGGAACCCATGCAACCTATTTTATAATCTTGACGCGTGAGGCGTCCGCGTTGGTTGGGGTTCCCCCTTAACAATGTGAGGGAGATAGTTCCTACTGTAATATGTTGATGAGGAGAGAGGTGTGAACATGAACAAGTAGATAGTCCGGTGTTTTCGATACTAAATTATGATCATTTTGTTGAGGGTTCAATGTGGAATGAATCCCTTTGTGATTTCTGAATGCAGAACTGTATCTGCTCATCTGCCGTCCGTTTGGATATTGAATGCAGCTACATCCTACAGGGCCCAACGGTTTGCTGATAGTTATGCACCAATGATATTTACGGTGGTTAGACTTTTCCATAGGAAACTGTTTATTGGCGCATTCCGAGTGAATTTCATATTTTGATTGGATGTCGGCTTTGCCGGTGTAAGATGAAGTGGTAGGCATTCACCAGCGGTAACATAGTGTATGGTTGATAGAAATAAACGAACGGATGAAGTGGTAGGCATTTACTAGCGGTAACATAGTGTATGGTTGATAGAAATAAACGAACGGATGAAATGGTAGGCATTTACTAGCGGTAACATAGTGTATGGTTGATAGAAATAAACGAACGGATGAAGTGGTAGGCATTTACTAGCGGTAACATAGTGTATAGATGATAGAAATAAACGAACGGATGAAGTGGTAGGCATTCACCAGCGGTAACATAGTGTATGGATGATAGAAATAAACGAACAGGTGAAGTGGTAGACATTTACCAGCGGTAACATAGTGTATGGATGATAGAAATAAACGAACGGATGAAGTGGTAGGCATTTACAAGCGGTAACATAGTGTATGGATGATAGAAATAAACGAACGGATGAAGTGGTAGGCATTTACAAGCGGTAACATAGTGTATGGATGATAGAAATAAACGAACGGATGAAGTGGTAGGCATTTACAAGCGGTAACATAGTGTATGGATGATAGAAATAAACGAACGGATGTAGTGGTAGGCATTTACAAGCGGTAACATAGTGTATGGATGATAGAAATAAACGAACGGGTGAAGTGGTAGACATTTACCAGCGGTAACATAGTGTATGGATGATAGAAATAAACGAACGGATGAAGTGGTAGGCATTTACAAGCGGTAACATAGTGTATGGATGATAGAAATAAACGAACGGATGAAGTGGTAGGCATTTACAAGCGGTAACATAGTGTATGGATGATAGAAATAAACGAACGGATGAAGTGGTAGGCATTTACAAGCGGTAACATAGTGTATGGATGATAGAAATAAACGAACGGATGAAGTGGTAGGCATTCACCAGCGGTAACATAGTGTATGGATGATAGAAATAAACGAACAGGTGAAGTGGTAGGCATTCACCAGCGGTAACATAGTGTATGGATGATAGAAATAAACGAACGGATGAAGTGGTAGGCATTCACCAGCGGTAACATAGTGTATGGATGATAGAAATAAACGAACGGATGAAGTGGTAGGCATTCACCAGCGGTAACATAGTGTATGGATGATAGAAATAAACGAACGGATGAAGTGGTAGGCATTCACCAGCGGTAACATAGTGTATGGATGATAGAAATAAACGAACGGGTGAAGTGGTAGGCATTCACCAGCGTTAACATAGTGTAGAGATGATAGAAATAAACGAACGGATGAAGTGGTAGACATTTACCAGCGGTAACATAGTGTATGGATGATAGAAATAAACGAACGGGTGAAGTGGTAGGCATTTACCAGGGGTAACATAGTGTATGGATGATATAAATAAACGAACGGGTGAAGTGGTAGGCATTCACCAGCGTTAACATAGTGTAGAGATGATAGAAATAAACGAACGGGTGAAGTGGTAGGCATTCACCAGCGTTAACATAGTGTAGAGATGATAGAAATAAACGAACGGGTGAAGTGGTAGGCATTTACAAGCGGTAACATAGTGTATGGATGATAGAAATAAACGAACAGGTGAAGTGGTAGGCATTCACCAGCGGCAACCTAGTGTATGGATGATAGAAATAAACGAACGGGTGAAGTGGTAGGCATTCACCAGCGTTAACATAGTGTAGAGATGATAGAAATAAACGAACGGGTGAAGTGGTAGGCATTTACCAGGGGTAACATAGTGTATGGATGATAGAAATAAACGAACGGATGAAGTGGTAGGCATTCACCAGCGTTAACATAGTGTATGGATGATAGAAATAAACGAACGGGTGAAGTGGTAGGCATTCACCAGCGGTAACATAGTGTATGGATGATAGAAATAAACGAACGGATGAAGTGGTAGGCATTTACAAGCGGTAACATAGTGTATGGATGATAGAAATAAACGAACGGATGAAGTGGTAGACATTTACCAGCGGTAACATAGTGTATGGTTGATAGAAATAAACGAACGGATGAAGTGGTAGGCATTCACCAGCGGTAACATAGTGTATGGATGATAGAAATAAACGAACGGATGAAGTGGTAGGCATTCACCAGCGTTAACATAGTGTAGAGCTGATAGAAATAAACGAACGGATGAAGTGGTAGACATTTACCAGCGGTAACATAGTGTATGGTTGATAGAAATAAACGAACGGATGAAGTGGTAGGCATTCACCAGCGGCAACCTAGTGTATGGATGATAGAAATAAACGAACGGGTGAAGTGGTAGGCATTTACCAGCGGTAACATAGTGTATGGATGATAGAAATAAACGAACGGATGAAGTGGTAGGCATTCACCAGCGGTAACATAGTGTATGGATGATAGAAATAAATGAACGGGTGAAGTGGTAGGCATTCACCAGCGGTAACATAGTGTATGGATGATAGAAATAAACGAACGGGTGAAGTGGTAGGCATTTACCAGGGGTAACATAGTGTATGGATGATATAAATAAACGAACGGGTGAAGTGGTAGGCATTCACCAGCGGTAACATAGTGTATGGATGATAGAAATAAACGAACGGGTGAAGTGGTAGGCATTTACCAGGGGTAACATAGTGTATGGATGATAGAAATAAACGAACGGATGAAGTGGTAGGCATTCACCAGCGGTAACATAGTGTATGGATGATAGAAATAAACGAACGGGTGAAGTGGTAGGCATTTACCAGGGGTAACATAGTGTATGGATGATAGAAATAAACGAACGGGTGAAGTGGTAGGCATTCACCAGCGGTAACATAGTGTATGGATGATAGAAATAAACGAACGGGTGAAGTGGTAGGCATTCACCAGCGGTAACATAGTGTATGGATGATAGAAATAAACGAACAGGTGAAGTGGTAGGCATTTACCAGCGGTAACAGTGTATGGATGATAGAATTAAAATAAAATAGTGAGGGTCTTTAGCTGGTTTATTGTATTAATTACAGATAATTTCTATCTTTCTATCTTTTTTTTTTTTTTTTTTTTTTTTTTTAAATAGTGAGGTTAATTACAGATAACAATAGTAAACGTTTTCGACTACCGGTCTGTATCAGACTATGTAACTCATAACAGGTAGGTCTATGAGTTTCCGCACTCATAACTATGGCGCAATCGTACCTACTAGCCGCAGACTGGTAGGTTGAAAACTTTTACTATTGTTTTCTGTAATTAATATAATAAACCAGCTAACGACCCTCAATATTTTATTTTATTCCTATCATCCATACACTGTAGAAATAAAGACAGTAGTTACCCATCCTTCTATCTCTATTTAACATTTAGCCTCTGTAAGTGTGAAAGTAGCCAGTTATATTCTCAGATCTGGCTACTACAGTAGGTCAGACACTGCCACCTCTCGGCTCTCAGTACCTATGTGGATGATATTGGTGAACTGTCATTCTCACATTGACTGTTTGGTTCCCCCACCTGTCTCTGTAACTTGTTCCTTGTGGGGTGGGGGGGGGGGGGGGGGGGGGGGGGGTCTGGTTGTATGGAGATTATTTTCGCAATTTCACTTATATCTGAGTTATTTTTAGCCTAGATTCCGACCGACCTCGAAAACCTTATAAAGAAATTTTTAGATACTTACAGCTGACATTTAAACTGACATTCTTTCATATTCACAGACAGACAGTTTGCGCAGGAAGGTTCAAACAAATACCTTTTGTTTTTATCATTTACTCCTATTTCATTTTTTGGTCACTTTTAGTCACCGCCGAGGTATCTCCTCTTAGGTATTTTTGTATAAAGTAAGGTTATAAAAGGTTGTATACATAATAACTATTTACATACTTGTGTGTAAAGCAGCACTTTACAGTGTGATGATCCGAGTGGCTTTGTTACACGAACGAACGTTAGTGAGTGAGTGAAAATAAAGCCGAGCCACGAGGATCAGAACACTCTATAGTACTTTGCAACAATTATGTATGTAGTTTTATTCCAAAATTTTAACATTACGAAATGATTGTACATATACATTATAAGTGATAGAAACTGCACAAATTAAATTAGTTGCTGTATAAATAAATTTACAAATGACATAAATTATGTTAAAAAAGTTAGCTTATATTTATGGTGGCGCTTGGAGCAATGTTATAATAATATAGCTATACCCTGCCTACCGGTAGGTAATGAAGTAGGCCTATCTGGCTGTCAGGCAAATTTCCACCTATTCTTTACGTGGTATCCAATGGCGGTGTTAAGGGGGGGTTACCCCCTCCTTTGGTAAAATTTTCCCATTGTTGGTTTCCTATTTCTTCTGATGCAGAATTTAATGGGGAGTTCAAATCTTAAATCGGTTTGACGATATCTTTTTTAGTTCTCGAGTTATCGCTGACTTTCCGTCTATCAGTTTGTCCGTCAAAACTCAGAAGACAGACAGAGAGACAAACTGTCAGACAGACATATTAGATACCACCAAACATTAAAACTGACAACAGAAATGGAATCACCGACCCCTAAAACCCCCATATTGATAATTTTAAGTTGGTATGAAGCCATAGTGTCAAACATAACTGACCGATTAACAGACTACCGGCAGTCAGGTTTGAGCGGGAAAGTTCAAACTTTAAAGCAAATGATCTCGGAATTACATTTCACGATATTTCCATTTTCAAATTACTACTCCTCCGCCGTTTTTCACCCAAATTCGATAACTTATTGCTCATTTGAAAGGTTTTTTGAACATCTTATAACGTTATCCAGCACTTTTTTGAATTTTTTTTTTGAAATATTATTGAAAATTTTAATTAATTGTATTAATTTTAACTAGGTCAGGTCACGTCCCCAGATCCTGCTACCACTATGGCAGTAATGTGGTACTACCTGTAGCTGTCAGCCCAGTAGGGCAGGCCCGATAAGCATAGCCTATTCATTATTTAGTTGATCAAGAGTGGGTTGGTTCAGCCCCGTCAACTAAATAAGTCATTGAGGGCTATAGCGCCTAGGGCACCATTGAAGGCAAAGGCTTGATACACATCTGCATTAGAGATGATACAAGCCCCACCCTGTCTATACTGGATGCTCATCTACCAGTGTTAGGTAACCTAACCCAGGAGGCACACTTGGTTCAGGGTGTAACAAATGGACCCCTACAGTCGGCAGCAGGGCTGTAGGCCATGTATAGGCGGAAGGTAATCAACCAACGGCTAGACATGCTGACAAGGTCGGCGGAAGGTAATCAACCAACGGCGACCTACTGCGAAGACGCTTGTAGGAGTTGCGACCACAAGCGGTTTACTCCCGCAACTGAAAGATATGAGTATGAGAACCCTCCAAGAGAAATACCGGCTCGGTCGTCGCCCGGGTCAACAAGGACCGCGTCCCTCAGTGGTACACCAGGCTGGGGTCGATAAATTGGCTACTGGAACAGAAGACAGAGAAGAAAGAAGAACCAACCTGTTGAAATGTAAAAATACACTAAAGATTGCTACAATGAACGCACGCACGCTGAAAGCACAGAGCAAACAGGATGACATGGTCGCTCTGGCAATGGAATATAACATCGACATCATATGCATCCAAGAACATCGGATTTGTCATGAAGACACTGCCATGAAGTACAATGACATTGGAAATGGATGGACGTTAGTAACAAGCTCAGCAGTAAGAAACTCGGCCAATGCATCAATTGGTGGAGTAGGAATTCTGCTAAGCCGATTTGCACTTAAGACCCTAAACAACATCGAATCTATAAATTCCAGGGTTATGATCGCAACATTTGATGGGAATCCCAAGACAACAGTTATATGTTGCTACAGTCCAACCAATGCATCAGAGCCAGAACAAGCAGTCAAGTTTTATGAAGAACTGACTGAACTTATTAAGGACATCCCGAAACACAATGTTAAAGTCATTGCTGGTGACCTGAATGCGCAAATTGGCCCAGAAGACATCAAGGGTTACACCTATAACACCAGTTCTAACAGAAATGGGTACTTACTTCTAGACCTAATGGAAGAATGTAAATTGATACCAACAAACTGCACATTCGAAAAGAGTAAGGGGAAGCTATGGACCTTTCAATACCCTAATGGAACCAAAGCACAACTGGATTACATCCATATAAACAAAAAGTGGAGAAATAGCATGATCAACTGCGAGGCATACAGCTCGTTCAACCTAATTGGTTCGGACCACAGAATTGTGACTGCAGAGATCAGACTCAGTTTGAGAGCCAGCAAACCCAGGACAAGCAAGCAAATCAACTATGACTGGGAGAAACTCAGAACTGACAATGCTGTAAAGGATGCTTATACAGTAGAAGTTCAAAACCGCTTTGAAGCACTTCAGTCAATGGATGAAGACCAATCCACCGATTCAATATACCAGAATATAATAACAGCCCACAAGGAATCAGCTAAGAGGCATATCCCCCAGAAACCTAAACGAAAACAGTATGTGCCATGGCAAAACGCTGAGGTTACTTGTAAGAGAGAAGATCTTAAGATAGCCTACAAAGTTAAAACCGAACAACCAACAACCGAAAACATTAACAAGGTTGAGAAAGCTAAGGACGATCTTAAATTGGCCTACAACATCAGCCACGAAAAGTACATACAGGATAAAACTGAAGCAATTACAACTGCTCACATACAGCAACAATCAAGACTTACCTGGCAAACTGTAAATGAGGTATCTGGTCGGAAAAGTTGTGCAAAGGGGCGCCTCAAAGCCGATAGTCCTGAAGAACTTGTTGGGAAGTGGAAAAATCACTTCAGCAACTTGCTTGGGCAGCCACCAAACATCGAGGTCAGCCCTACAAGGAAAATATATGACAAGACACTACCTATAGATATAGGGGATTTCTCCAAAATGCCGAACTCTAAAGAAGCATTAAAAGCATGTCCAATAATAAAGCGAGTGGATTAGATGAAATTCCAGCGGATGTATGGAATACCGGAGTGCTAAACAGACCATTATTGAATGTTTGCAACCGGATGTTAAAAGGGGAAAAGCCTCCACCAATTTGGACTAAAGGTCAACTAAAGCCTAAATTTTTGACTTCCATTTTATATTTTTCAACTATCATTTTGGATATTACAGCGGGAATCTTGTTTAACTGAGTTTGTATGTGCGCATTAAAGGCGCAAAATTACCAGAAACACCAAATATGTGTTTAGTGGTTTAAAAACTTAATTTATTTTAATTTAAAACATTAATGGAAAGATGCAGGTTACAGTGTCGGTGTTTTCTAACCAAAACAATAAACACAACATTATTTCATATGGGAACGATTTGCATCAATTTTATTTAATGTGCCATTATGTGCCACTCTCAGAATGTAGTTAACATATTCGTAAATCCTTAGTGGTGGGCAGGCGCACATCCCGGTACAGTATTCCAAAAATAGGTTGGTTCTAGGCTAATGATAGTGCACCAAAAATAGGTTGGTCCTATGCTAGTAATAGTGCATGGAGGCTTATTGCATTCTTTGGTTGATTGATACGCCTCCATCTCAACCCTTCTGAGTTAATTGCATTTTCTTTGATGTTTGATGGAAATAAAAATGAAATAATGCTTAGTTTTGTACCACTAAGTGGATTGCAGTGCGATTGAATGACTGGATAAGGTGCTGTGCGTGCTGTGTACTACAGGAGTCAGAGCTAACAAAGAATAGTAAATTATTCAAATGTGCACACGCTATTTGCTATTTTCTATTCACAATATTAAATGCAGTATGTGCTGTCCCGCAGTTTTATTAAATCTTTTATAAAAGTATAAAATTTTAAATAATATACTAGACTACAGGAATAAGCGGATATTTGTGTAAAATGAGTTACTTTGTAAGAGAGATAAATTCATAACATAGATTCAAAATAGTGGATTAGAAAATATAATTTAGAGAGTTAATTATTTTATTGAAATATAATAAATATAACAGCAATTATATTGATTGAATTTCTTTTGTTGCTTCTACTGTCAAACATCCTATCTTAGTCCAGACAAAACAAGGTTCAATCTCAAGGACAAATTGCAACATAATTTTAATTAAGATTTTCTAGGCCCAAATGTATTGCTTTATCAACATATCAATCAGATACACTTCAAACCTCGTTCTTCCTAAGACTTCCAATTATGGAATGACGGATGGCTGACGGACTGCAGTGAACTCTTTAAATATTTAATTGTAATTGCACAACACCCACTGTGGCCTTTATTTGCAAAGTTGAAATATGATATGCTGAAATATGTTGCTTTCCAGCAGTTAGTTACCATATAAAATATAAACTTCTGGCGACTCCGTCTTCATTTCATTAACTTTACCCGTTCCTGCTGCTTTCCAGCAGTTAGTTACCGTACAATACACACGTCGACTCTGTCTTCATTTCATTAACTTTACCCATTGCCGTTGCTGCTGCTTTCCAGCAGTTAGTTACCGTACAATACTCACGTCTGTCGACTCCGTCTTCATTTCATTAACTTTACCACAAGTGCTGCTGCTTTCCTGCAGTTAGTTACCGTACAATACACACCTCTGTTGACTCCGTCTTCATTTCATCAACTTTACCCAGTGCTGCTGCTTTCCAGCAGTCAGTTACCGTAGAATCCACACGTCTGTCGACTCTGTCTTCATTTCATTAACTTTACCTGTTGCTGCTGCTTTCCAGCAGTCAGTTACCGTAGAATCCACACGTCTGTCGACTCTGTCTTCATTTCATTAACTTTACCTGTTGCTGCTGCTTTCCAGCAGTCAGTTACCGTAGAATCCACACGTCTGTCGACTCCGTCTTCATTTCATTATCTTTACCCATTGCCGTTGCTGCTGCTTTCCAGCAGTCAGTTACCGTAGAATACACACGTCTGTCGACTCTGTCTTCATTTCATTAACTTTACCTGTTGCTGCTGCTTTCCAGCAGTCAGTTACCGTAGAATCCACACGTCTGTCGACTCTGTCTTCATTTCATTAACTTTACATGTTGCTGCTGCTTTCCAGCAGTTAGTTACCGTACAATACACTCGTCTGTCGACTCCGTCTTCATTTCATTAACTTTACCCATTGCCGTTGCTGCTGCTTTCCAGCAGTTAGTTACCGTACAATACACACGTCTGTCGACTCCGTCTTCATTTCATTATCTTTACCCGTTGCCGTTGCTGCTGCTTTCCAGCAGTTAGTTACCGTACAATACACACGTCTGTCGACTCTGTTTTCATTTCATTAACTTTACCTGTTGCTGCTGCTTTCCAGCAGTCAGTTACCATAGAATACACACGTCTGTCGACTCTTTCTTCATTTCATTAACTTTACCTGTTGCTACTGCTTTCCAGCAGTCAGTTACCGTAGAATACACACGTCTGTCGACTCTGTTTTCATTTCATTAACTTTACCTGTTGCTGCTGCTTTCCAGCAGTCAGTTACCGTAGAATACACACGTCTGTCGACTCCGTCTTCATTTCATTATCATTACCCATTCGTTTTTCTCTTGGATTGCTCTCAGTGACATTTCCTGGTTTGGCCCCTTTAGAAGCTTTCAGCTGATTCATCTATCGATCAGCTGATTGCCACCAGCTGATAACTGATTGCATGTTACTGTAGGTCCAGTGTCCAGTTGATTTGTACACATAAGGACCATACTGCGCACAATATTGAGCTTTGGCAGCCCCATAGAGAAAATAAGCATGATGGACAGTCCATGACTTTCTTAAGATGCCTCCTAAAGGACACTGGCCTTGAAGATGCAGCTAATCTCGCGAAAGTCATGGGGGATAGGGAATTGTGGCGGTGCAACTTTGTTAATAAGCCGGCATAGAATTATCAATGTACGCTGCATTTGGCTTGCCAATTGTGGATTGCATGGTTGTGGCAAAATACTTTTGCCAACTGGCATAGCATCTCAATGTGCAGTTTCAATGCAGCAGGCTGATTATAGTACTGTACTGTACAGTAGTAATTGCTTATGAATAGTCCGTCTGCTATTCGTGTGCATCGAACTGCACTAGCGCGCCATCTAGACATCTAGAGGTTTTAAGAGTTTATTATATTTGGAGCGTTTTTTGAGCGTACTTTATAAAACCCTTACACACGTCGAAATCATGTAAGGAATGGAAAGAGGGGTCTTTCCATTCCTTACATGATTTCAACGTCCAATCAAATAAAAACTCATTAACCAATCCCAGGTGTTAATGCAAGAGGTGTTCCTAGTAGTGTAACTGTAAGGATTGGGAATACGCGCCCCCGGCTTAATTTTGTAATTAATCTGTATCTTTGAGTAAGGTTTGTTTGGAAAACCGAGATTTCGTGATTTTTCCTAAAATTTAATAGGTTATCCAACCGAGCAAACGCCATTTACAAGGCCATGTTTGTTTTCGTGCTGTGCTCCCTTTCTGGCACCCATCTCCAGTACTTTCGTACTAAGATTTTCAATAGTTTTCATAATTCACTAAAATTAATTTATTTGCGATATATAGCAGTGTTTTTGGATGCTGAAAGCGATTATAGAACTGCAATATTACATTCGTGATAATTTTTAAAGTGTCACCTGGTGTACGAATAAAACAAGTAGTGCAAATATGTTAGTCAAAAATCACGCCAAGAACTTCATTTCATTCAAATTTCGCCTCCTTCCTGTTGCTACATGACTTGAATTTGCACAACTTAATGCAATGATGTTGATGGTCACTTCATGCTGCGCGAAGACCCCACGAACGTGTTTGTTTTGTAGGCAGATACAGAGTGAATACAAAACAAAGACTCAACACCCAATTTTTTCGACTTTCGTTTATTGTTTTGGTTCCCCCAACACGCCTCAGTAACGTGTTCCTTTACTAACCTGCTCCTTTAAATAGCAATGGGACTTATCGCTCTTATGGACCTAACGCGACTTTGTTTTGTACAGAACAGGCAGTAAAGTCTTGGGTCTTTGTTTTGTACTCAACTGGCAGATACATGTTGGTGGTTTACAATAGCAATACAGCAGAGATAGAGAGAGAGAGGATAGATTATGGAGCTGGTAGAACATGCATCCAATCAGGTATTGCCATATCCTCCTCATCTAACAGCCATCCCAGACCTATGGGAGAAGATACATTGATGATGGGTACTAAGCTTATATACGATTGGTAAGTTGGCTCTGGATAGGTGTCTCTCTTTAAACACTATTTACAACGTGGCAGCAAGGTTGACTCGATTTCTCCTTCTTTTAAATAGAAAAGACGACACCGAAGCTCGTTCACGTCCTTAACTTCTGACATTCATGTAAAGCAATAAGTATTATGCATAAGTCAGGTCCAAGAGTAGCTGATATAGTGTTTATGTTACAATGCGTTATTCTACTTAGAGATCCACACTTTTGATAAACCTGGCATTTCAGGACATCGTTTTCATCCCTTGTAATGTATTTGAATTGGTTGAAGGTCATGATGGCATTGATTTGTATCCATTTATTGCCGATACCCTCATTATCATCTCGAATATGAATGTCACATACTTGATCTAGTCTTTGACGTTTGCTATTGGATACACCCCCCCTCACCACTCCTTTCAGTGAAACCTGCCTCTGCACTTATGTCTATATTATTAATAACCTTCCAACACATGTTAATATTCATCATTGGCGAACATTGGCAACTATCAGAATCGTATCTAGAGATTTAGAAAGTTTTATATGCCAATTACATTTCAGGTGGTCAGATATTAAAGACGTGAACGTGCTTCAGTATCGTCTTTTAATCTTAAAAAGTGGAGAAATCGAGTCAACCTTGCTGCCACACATTGTTTATACACCTACTATATATCTAAAGCCAACTACCAAGCGTATATTTGGAAAAAAGTTTAGTATCCATCATCAATGTACCTTCTCCCATTATACTGTAGGTCTGTCTGTTAGATGAGGAGGATATGATAATACTTGATTGGATGCATGTTCTTCCATCTCCATCATCAATCCTCTTTCTCTCTCTGCTGTATTGAAATTGTACTACGTCATGTAAACCACTGACGTATCTGCCTACAAAATAAACTTCATTGCATTGAGTTGTACAAATTCAGGTAATGCACCAAATCGAAGGAGGCGGAATTGGAATGAACTGATGCACTTGACACCTCATATGATGAAGATGATTTCTAATACAGCAATAATTGTATCACATACATTACCTACTCGACTAAGAATACTCTATTTGCTCGGATGACATCATCGCATACCAATTAAGAATACATACAAACATAATTATGTATTTATTATTAAATAAAGAGGATTTAGTATTGAAAAATGTTATTTTCGATGGAATCATCTTTGCAGAAATCATCTAGGAACAATTATGATAAATATATAAATTGAAGTGAATATACTAAAAGAACTAACCTCTCTTTTATGGTAGGTGTCAAGTCATTTGTTTGTGTCATATCTGAGTCATCTTCAATTGCATCTGTAGTGGTAGTCATGGTAATCTGTGAAGGAGTGTTGTCTAAAATGCCATTTAGATGTTATATTGGATTATTTATGGAGTTGTATTTTCATACTGTATTTGGTGTTTTATTCACAATATAAGTTAAAACAAGATAACGATTTTTGATTAAAAATATATGGGCTTTGGTATTGCTTTATTATTGAAGTCTTCCCTACGACTACAGTGACATTTTTCTCCTGAGTTGTTGAAGTGTTTCCAAATAAATTTCACATTTAATGTATTTTGAAGCATGTGACGGTAAACGGTAGAGAAAATTTAAAAATTCCACAATAAACATTATGAAAGCAGTGAAGAGAAAGCAATCGCGTTGTTGGATGCACTTAGTCGAAGACATGGTAGTAGATTTGTGTATCAAATATTGTTTATCATTTATCTTATTATTATTATTTGGTATAATTAATGGCAAAGACGTTTCTTAAGTCAATAAACACTCTAATTATCTGAGATGAGTTTGTGTATTATTACTTAGGTAGGCTATTTCCCAGATCCCAGATATGAACACACACTGATCTTTAAGAAACATTGTATTTAACCCTTTGTGTATTATGTAGTTAATATCTTCACTTCAGTAACAACACACTAATGAGGAGCGAGAATCCAACTAGTTCCATAATTATCTGGATCGGATGTGCTGCTACCTGTTTCTATGTAGATTATTTGAATGAAACTAAAGGGCTCAGAGTAAGCTATAGATATACCCGACGTCGAACATTGAACAAGTGTCAATAGAGTAATAATACAATATTATGTTTCCATCTAATGTTATTAGATTAAGTATCACATGTCGTCAATATGCATGGTAGTCGGCGTTGTTTTGAATTTTCAGAGGTTGTGGTACAGAAGATATTTTTTTGTTGAAAAGACAGTCGAGACACAAACAGTTGATATAGACAGTCTGAATTGGAACAAAATTCGCATTATCACATTTTAGAATCAAAGTTCGCGCTCCACTCACAGTGGTTGACAATGATAGATCTGTGTTTCCTTGCGTTACCTACAGTGTTTAAATCCGGAAACCCTTTATTTTTATTTAAAAAAATGTATTATTAGTATGTAGACTTACCCCTTCGGTAGACATAAACTCCTGTATTTTCTAATATATAGGATAGTTTATTTGTGAGGTTATTAGTGTTTATTTGTAGCTAGGATTATTTTTGATAGGAGGCTGGCCTCCTATCAAAAATGTTCTAAAAATGTTCTATTTGTTAAACGCAACCCAGATATATTCTACCCAGAATTATTAGTCTCAAACAATCGTCTCTATAGTCGCAGACGCAATGAAGGTGCCCCGATACCAATTAGTCTCACACAATCGTCTCTATAGTCGCGAAGGTGCCCCGATACCAGTTAGTCTCAAACAATTGTCTCTATAGTCGCGGACATAATGAAGGTGCCCCGATACCAGTTAGTCTCACACAATCGTCTCTATAGTCGCAAAGGTGCCCCGATACCAGTTAGTCTCAAACAATCGTCTCTATAGTCGCGAAGGTGCCCTTATACCAGTTAGTCTCAAACAATCATCTCTATAGTCGTGGACACAATGAAGGTGCCCCAATACCAGTTAGTCTCAAACAATTGTCTCTATAGTCGCGGACGCAATGAAGGTGCCCTGATACCAGTTAGTCTCAAACAATCGTCTCTATAGTCGCGAAGGTGCCCTGATACCAGTTAGTCTCAAACAATCGTCTCTATAGTTGCAGACGCAATGAAGGTGCCCTGATACCAGTTAGTCTCAAACAATAGTCTCTATAGTCGCGAAGGTGCCCGATACCAGTTATCTCAAACAATCGTCGCTATAGTCACGGACGCAATGAAGGTGCCCCGATACCGGTTAGTCTCAAACAATCGTCTCTATAGTCACGGACGCAATGAAGGTGCCCGATACCAGTTAGTCTCAAACAATCGTCTTTATAGTCGCGGGCGCAATGAAGGTGCCCCAATACCAGTTAGTCTCAAACAATCATCTCTATAGTCGCGAAGGTGCCCGATACCAGTTAGTCTCAAACAATTGTCTCTATAGTCGCGGACGCAATGAAGGTGCCCCAATACCAGTTAGTCTCAAACAATAGTCTCTATAGTCGTGGATGCAATGAAGGTGCCCCCGATACCAGTTAGTCTCAAACAATCATCTCTATAGTCCCGGACGCAATGAAGGTGCCCCGATACCAGTTAGTCTCAAACAATCGTATCTATAGTCGCGGACGTAATGAAGGTGCCCCGATACCAGTTATTCTCAAACAATCGTCTCTATAGTCGCGAAGGTGCCCGATACCAGTTAGTCTCAAACAATTGTCTCTATAGTCGCGAAGGTGCCACGATACCAGTTAGTCTCAAACAATCGTCTCTATAGTCGCGAAGGTGCCCGATACCAGTTAGTCTCAAACAATCGTCTCTATAGTCGCGGACGTAATGAAGGTGCCCCGATACCAGTTAGTCTCAAACAATTGTCTCTATAGCCGCGGACGCAATGAAGGTGCCCCGATACCAGTTAGTCTCAAACAATTGTCTCTTTTGCCGCGGACGCAATGAAGGTGCCCCGATGCCAGTTAGTCTCAAACAATCGTCTCTATAGTCACGAAGGTGCCCGATACCAGTTAGTCTCAAACAATCATCTCTATAGTCGCGGACGTAATGAACGTGCCCCGATACCAGTTAGGCACAATCGTCTCTATAGTCGCGAAGGTGCCCGATACCAGTTAGTCTCAAACAATCGTCTCTATAGTAGCGGACGTAATGAAGGTGCCCCGATACCAGTTAGTCTCAAACAATCGGCTCTAAACAACACAGTGAAGGTTATGATCGTGACACAGCTTTACACGTATTCCTCTTCGTTTGTGTAACACTGGCCCAGTAACACAACAGAATCCTCATTGTCCACATTCTGCGATCAACCATGTAAACCCACAATTCATCTGTCTACTACATTTATTTTATACAAGTGTATTTTATCTGGACATTGATCTTATATTATATTATTAGGTAGGGCAACCTAACATTCTAGGCCCTATGGTTCTTTTCGGGGAATGATGTCGATTGCTCAAAGCTATACAATAGAATTCTATTAAATCGCATCAGGGATCCCATTGAGAGACTGCTCCGTGGAAATCAGAATGGGTTCCGTAAAGTTCGTGGGACCCTGGAGCCCATTTTGGCCCTTAGAAGAATAATTGAAGAGTTACCAAAAAAGGAAGACACTACTAGTATCGGCATGCTGCATTTCAGCAGCATTTTTAAGAATGCTGTGCCGGCTTGTCGACAAAATTGCGCCACCACAACTCCCTATCACCCATGACATTTGCTAGATCATCCGCATCTTTAAGGCCAGTATCCTTTAAGATGCGTCTCAAGAAAGTCATGGGCTGTCCACCATGCTTATTCACTCCATGAGGCTGCCAAAGTACAAGATTATGCACTGGCTGGTCCTCACAGCGAAAGCAATGTCCTGCAAAGCGGAGGCGATTTTGTTCTAGTGTCAAGCTTGGGGGAACCAATGAGACACCTCCAATGTTATATAGTGTCTGGTTGGAGATGTGTGAATTGTACTTGACACAATGAACCCGGCGTAGCATTCTTGTGAATGTGCCATCCAGAGATTTGGTGTCCTCAGCAGTTAGAGCCCAGCATGGACTCCCATAGAGGAGTACTGGAACTACTGCTGCTCTAAATAATCGGACCTTAAGTTTCCGATTAATTCTCGGTGACTTCCAAATCCTGGAAAGCCTTTCCCTTACGTATTCGAAGGATATGTATAGGATATATGGATACAATATATTCGAAGGTATTCGACTCACCTGACTTCCGGATCCGTGATCCCAGGTAACAGAAGTCGTCCACATGCTCAAGCATACCATCATTTGAGCTTATGCTCATCCGATCAGAGACTTGCTGAGAACTTTGAAAGTTAACTGTCAAAATTTTGGTCTTTCTGGAGTTAATAAAAAGACCAACACTAGAAGCAGCATGTTCTAATGAGCTGAGGAGCCGTTGGGCTCCCTCTAGTGATTCTGAGAGTACTCCTAAGTCATCAGCAAAGTCTAGATCAGTTAGGTACTTGGCAGGATTTCCTCGACTTCTGGAGCCAGTAGGTGGAGTTATCATCACCCCATCATCATTATGATGATCTAAGGACATGCGTAGAACATTGTCAACCACAATTATGAACAAGAATGGTGCAAGTGTGTCTCCCTGGAGGACGCCCCATAACACTTCAAATGGTTCTGTGTCACCATCAACAGTAGACACAAATGTTATCGAACCATCGTATACTGATCTGATTGCTGCAATAATTTCATCAGGAATCCCATATAATGAAAGTATGCTGAACATACGTGAGCGGGAGACTGAATCAAAGGCCTTAAAGAAGTCAACAAAGATAACAGCCAGATGCCTGTCTTTCTTTTTTGATAACTCTTCAATTATCCTTCTAAGTGCCAAAATGGGTTCCATGGTCCCACGACCTTTACGGAACCCATTCTGATTTCCACAGAGCAGTCTCTCAATGGGATCCCTGATGCGATTTAATAGAATTCTATTGTATAGTTTTGCAGCAATCGAGATCAATGAGATTCCCCGAAAAGAACAATAGAGTGTTAGGTTGCCCTTCTTGGGAACTGGCACCAACTTATTTGTTTTCATTTCTTGTGGGACTCTTGTTGTTCAGTACATGTCTACTATGATGGGATAGATGAGCTTTAAACACTCAGGTATTTTAAAGACCTCAGGGGGAACACCATCTACTCCACTGGCACGATTGGTCTTAATGCTCTTTGCAGCAGCCTTCACTTCTGCAAAGGAGATATCGCCAATGGGAATATCTGGGAGTACAGACTCAGACACTTTTACTTCTATAAAGTTATCAGGCAATACCCTGTCATTATTGAGGAGCTTTTCAAAGTGGGCCTTCCAACCATTGAGGCGATCGGCTGGTGATTCAGCCTTAACCTTGGTGGTTGGTTGGCTTTTCCGCCCAGTAAGCAAGTTGATTGATTTCCATGCCTGGGATGATTGCCTGCTGTCGTCGGCATCATTGATGGCCTCAACCTGTTGGTTTATTAGCTCATGTAGATTAACAGAGTACTGCCTGTTCAGGGACCTAGATGCAGCCTTAACTGCATTCTTGGCCGCTGTAGTCTGTTTGAGTCGGGACTCTTTCTGCACCTTATATAGGTCATTTCGGCACTTCTGGATTTTGTTGTCAGTCCAGAGGGCCCTTTCCTGTTTCGAGGGTATACAGGAACTGTTTCTGCAGCTGCTAACTTAACTGCTTCTGTGAAGGCAGTATAGCCCTCACAGTGATCTCCTGCCTCAGAGGCAAGAACCTCATACCTGTTGCTCAGCTGTAGTGTGAAGCTGGATCTCACACTTGGCTGTTGCAACAGAGAGGACCAGTCAGGCCGCGGCAAGGCAGATTTCGTTGTTCTACTAGCACGCAGACTAAGTCTTACCTTGGCCACAATAAGGCGGTGATAACTGGAGAAGGGTCGAAATGTAAATGCATTACAGTCTTGTATAGAGCTCCTGTACTTCCTACTAAACAGAATATGGTCAATCTGGGACTTGTGACCACTGGGTCCACTATGAGTCCATAGCTTTCCAGTTTGCTTCTTGAACTGGGTTCCAGCCGAAAACAATCCATTTCCAGAGATAAAATCCTGAAGATGGACGGAATTTCGGTTGACACTATTGTTATAGACCCAGGGCGATGTAGGTGATTGATGCAGACTTGCATTAAAGTCTCCCAGAAATGTTAAGAATGCATGCTGATCCACTCCATCAGTAGCTGCTTGTAGATTGTGGTAGAAATTTTCCACCTCCTCTACAGGGGCAACACTAGTTTGAGAGTAGCACACAATCCGAACCACCTTAGGAAACTTCTTAGCCAGTCTTCCAGAACATGAGAAGTGGCAAC
>JAUCBJ010003151.1:0-17247 GCA_032718475.1 Nemertoderma westbladi
AGATGGTAAGATCGGAACACAGAGTGTTCACTGCAATATCGTCCTTCCTCATCCTTCACAAATTATTCACTGACTTCCAATAGTTTAGGTTGTTTTAAATCGTTTAGATCGGAAGCAAAATGGTGTGTATCTCCGCCATCTAGCCCATTTGCTTCTTTTTGGAGATTTATTAGGAACATTTATAATCACCTGTGTGCCTAGAAATCAAATCAATTTATTTGGAATTACAACTCCGTCAAGCATCAACATCAACTCCATGTATTTTATTTACCGAGAGCCAGTGAGGTTAATAAAGTGTTTTTAAATAAATAAATTGAAGTTGAACTGTTAATGCAACTGATATTAAAGATGTAATGTTATGGTTTTGTTCAGAAATGGAAAAAATGAGAAAACGCGTCACCGGGGGTTGAACCAGCGCTATACGTAAGTTTCGGCCTATCAGGCCTCATCAGTAGCCCTAACCAGTTCAGGCACTAGCCTCTGACATTCACTCTCCCACCTAACCCACTTCTATTCAACAGGCAGTTTTTTTAGCGCTTCTGATGAGGCCTGATAGGCCGAAATGTACGTATAGTGCTTGTTCAACCCCCGGTGACGTGCGTTAAGGCAGAATCACCAGCCGATCGCCTCAATAATGATTGGAAAGCCCACTTTGAAAAGCTCGTCAATAATGACAGGGTATTGCCTGATAACTTTATAGAAGTAAAAGTATCTGAGTCTGTACTCCCAGATATTCCCATTGGCGATATCTCCTTTGCAGAAGTGAAGGCTGCTGCAAAGAGCATTAAGACCAATCGTGCCAGTAGTGGAGTAGATGGTGTCCCCCCTGAGGTCTTTAAAATACCTGAGTGTCTAAAAGGAACCCAACGGCTCCTAGCTCATTAGATCAGGCTGCTTCTAGTGTTGGTCTTTTTATTAACTCCAAAAATACCAACATTTTGACAGTTAACTTTGAAAGTCCTCAGCAAGTCTCAGACCGGATGAGCATAAGCTCAAAGGATGGTATGCTTGAGCATGTGGACGACTTCTGTTACCTGGGATCATGGATCCGGAAGTCAGGTGAGGACCTTCGAATACGCAAGGGAAAGGCATGGGCAGCCTTGAATAGGCTTTCCAGGATTTGGAAGTCGCAGAGAATTAGTCGGAAACTTAAGGTCCGATTATTTAGAGCAGCAGTAGTTCCAGTACTCCTCTATGGGAGTCCATGCTGGGCTCTAACGGAGGATACCAAATCTCTGGATGGCACATTCACAAGAATGCTACGCCGGGTTCATTGTGTCAAGTACAATGCACACATCTCCAACCAGACACTATATAACATTGGAGGTGTCTCATGGGTTCCCCCAAGCTTGACACTAGAACAAAGTCGCCTCCGCTTTGCAGGACATTGCTTTCTCTGTGAGGACCAGCCAGTGCATAAACTTGTGCTGTGGCAGCTTATGGATTGAATAAGCATGGTGGACAGCCCATGACTTTCTTGAGACGCATCGTAAAGGACACTGGCCTTGAAGATGCAGATGATCTAGCAAATGTCATGGGTGCTAGGGAGTTGTGGCGGCGCAATTCTGTCGACAAGCCGGCACAGCATTCTTAAAAATGCAACTGCAATGCAGCATGCCGATCCTAGTAGTAGTAGTAGACGTGCGTTCTCATTTTTTCCATTTCTGGACATTTAATTTATTGCATTTCTAATGTACTACTGCTGATGTATATTATCACATATTAACGGTATATAATAACCTGTGTGTGAGCCTCGCGTGAGGTTGGACCCTGCCGACATCTCTGGCATGTTATTCATGCTGTACAATTTTAGCCTTGGTATTGGAGGTTTGAGAAATGGACTGTCTGAACTAGAAGTAGCCGACCATTTGCGGGCCGACCAATCAAATGCGTCGTCTTCCTGGTAACCTTCCTGGTAACGTATTTAATGGGAATCAGTAGGAATTCAGTTCTACATCGGGCTTTACAACATTATTATCAGTAGTTTTTATATTATAGACAGTATCGTAGGTCGTACAAGTAAGTTACTACATGTTCGTGGCGAAAGTTTAGCATATAGGCCCTACACACGGTACCACTAATTCAACAGTTGTCAAGTCATGTACAGTCCTCTAGCGGCAGGCTGGAGAACTGCTAAGTTCTCCCACGCAAATTATATTTTAAATTTCAGACAGACTACGTGTACCAATTGTAGTTTAATTTAATCAAAGATTTACTGAGTTATTGGCCTTCAGACATTAGGCGACCGACACACTACCAGGCAGAGACAGGCAGACAGACAAACGTACAGACAACAGACTGAACGTTAGATTCACAGTATGAGAGACACACAGACAGAGAGATAGAAAGCATACATACTGACAGACAGACAGCAAGACTGACACCCCCCCCCCCCCCCCCAGACAGACAGGCCGACAGACAAACAGGTTGAAACTTTGAAAACCCGTATTCAAAGCTCGCTTTCTTCGTCTCTCGTCGCTCTAAGTCCATTTAGAAGTTAGTACCGAAGTTAGTAACGGGGGGGGGGGGGGGGGGGGGGGGTTGAATAGGGTATAGTTGAAACGGGTAAACAGTAGAGCTGGTTGAACCCTGTGCTTCCTAATTTATTCAATTTCTGGACAATAAATCCTTTAAGAGTAGGCCTACATTACTTTCGTAAGACGACACTGAAAGATGACTTTATAATAATGAGATAACTTTAAACAAAGGATCTTCTTTTCCGCTAATAAAATTATGGATTACTAACTTAACGGGATTCGTCAGAATATTAAATACAAAAAATAACATACCTCATAGTGGTACTGTACTACATAATGTACTAATGTAAAGAACATTATTATAATTGGTGTGTCATTTTTTAGAAGAAATCCGTTAAGGGAAAAATGAATCAGAAATATATCATTTTATATTATTCAAAACGATGTTAGCCAAGGCTTACTATCTGCGCTATTTACAAATGACGTATATATATGTGGCTGGCCACGAGAAAATGGACCTTATGTCACCGGTTTTAACAAAAAAAAAACGGTGTCTCAATATCTATTTCCAAAAAAAAGTTATAGCGATTTATGTGAAGGTGATTCGGGTAGCTCTTTTCAAAATAATTTTGTTATTTAAAAAAATGGAAAATATTAATAATATCATAGCAATTCTTAATATATAGTTAAGCAGCTCAATGTTATTCGGCTTTTTATACAACATTTAACACTTAGAAACTATTAATATTGTTAATGAAATATTAAAAAAAAAATTTTGCAAAATTAAAAAAAAAACATGTGGGATAACTAAAAAAATTTTTTTTTAATTTAAAATTTTTTCAAAAAAATAAATTTTTTCAAAAAAATTTTTTCAAAAAAATTTAAAATTATTCGTATTTTGAATTCATTATTGGGAGTGTTGTAGATGTTTGTCCACCTTGTCCCACCCATATTGTAGAAAGTGGCTAGAAAATTTCAAGACAATCGGAAAGGAATTAACAAAATGACAAGCAATTTACATTCTAGAACATTATCGCCCCCTAGCGACAGACATTTGAATATTACAGTCTAGGATTCATTCTCCAGTATAATTTCATATTGTTGAAGGTGTCTACAAAATTTCAAAACAAACAGAAGGAATTAAAAAATTGACAAGCAATTTACATTCTAGAACATTATCGCCCCCTAGCGGTAGACTATTGAATATTACAGTCTGGGATTCATTCTTCAGTGTAACTTAATATCGTAGTAGGTGCTTACAAAATTTGAAAACTAACTAACAGAAATTAACAAAATGACAGCCAGCCATATTGGATTTAAAAATAGCTGTAGGCCTACTACAGTACCTACATATTAGTACAATTTTATTACAGTCCTAAATTCAGACATGAAAACCCTAAAACAGTGGGATATACAATACTGCAACATCTTATATTGCTTCCTGTAATTAGATATTTCCTAGGCATATTGAACATCAGAACCAATTTGAATTTCCCTCATCGTTTTATACATTTCTAAATTGATAATCCAATTAAATTTGTTCAAAAATAGAGGGAAACTTTAAACGCGATTATCTCAGAATCAGGTTTTGCGACATAAGGTCCCTTTTCTCGTGGCCAGCCACATATATTAATTAACCGCAATTCTCGACAAATCGCGCCCATTAAATGAGGTAGCGGAAGTAAAAAAGAAGAGGAGGAAGTAAAAATAGCCTTAATAATCAGTCAGAAAATAACAATACAAGAAACATACGTGTTCATAATTGGGAACACAAATAGCACGACACGAAATGGAAAGGAAAAAGCAAATTTATCAATGATAATTTAATAGTGTCATCAATCAAAACTTAGCACAGTAAGTAGTTATTGTAAGTAGACTATTGCACTTCAGTACCACTTAGGATATGGCTCAGTGGCGCAACGGTAGCGCGTCTGACTCCAGATCAGAAGGCTGCGAGTTCAAATCTCGTCTGGGTCATTAGTATAGATTTTTTTTATAACCACAAGCGCTACAAATATTGTATTCTTTCAGAATTCTCGCCGTAATGCAATATTACGTATTAATAAATTAATTCAAAAATAATTATTACAAAGTTAATTACATACCTGGTCGTATCCAACATTGTTTTGGAATCGCATTTGGTTCAATATTTTGGTGTTATATTTGTTATCCCTTACTTGCCTATGGCATTCATTTAGTATCAATATTCAATATTCAAAAATTTAATACGAGTGATATTAGTGATCGTTTTAAATGATTTTTTACCATACTGAATTATTTCGATTTATATTATTGGTCAGTTTTAAATTATGTTTTTCAACTTAATTATTTCGCTTGCTAATACTTGTCGATTTAAATAATGTTTCAAAACTAAATTATTTTGCTTAATATTATTGGTAGATTTAAGACATGTTCTCTGCTGAATATTTTGCTTGATGCTATTGCTCGATTTAAATGATTTAACAGTTGAATTATTTCAACTGAAATTATACGTAGTTTTAAATAAGACAGTTAATTTTTTTGATCTATAATAATTATAGCTGTATAAAATATAGATCGAATGAGACAGCTCCAATGTTATATAGTGTCTGGTAGGAGATGTGTGCATTGTACTTGACACAGTGACCCGGCGTAGCATTCTTGTGAATGTGCCATTCAGAGATTTGGTGTTCTCAGCAGTTAGAGCCCAGCTTAGGGGTACTGGATCTACAGCTGCTCTAAATAATCGGACCTTACAGTAAGTTTCCGATGAATTATATGTGACTTTGAAATCATGGAAAGCCCATTCAAGGCTGCACATACCTTTCCCTTACGTATTCGAAGTCAGTCCGTTTTCCTGTTTTGAGGGTATACAGGAACTGTTTCTGCAGCTGCTAACTTAACTGCTTCCTGAGTCAGGTCAGGTATTCTAGGTCATTGATCAAGAAAGCTTGCCACCTCCATGCAGCATAAAGGAGGTGCCACCTGTAGCTGCATAGACCCTCTTACTAGGGCAAATCTGGTCCTGTAACTAGGACCCCCTTCGTTCTGGGATAAGGACGCCCTTGGTCCTGGATTAAGGACCCATATACTTGGCTGCAGGGGTATATGGCTTGACCAGGCAGATGGTGATCTACCAATGGCTGGTTAGGAGTAGAGTGTTCTCATGTCCACTCTGAGGGCACTTCACTGCGACCTGCACCTGGCAGCAAGGGTACAGGGCATGACCCAGCAGATGAGCTGCAACAGCCAATGGTGGGTCATGTACGCCAGAGTAGATATGGGTGATGGGCCTCATATCTGACTCCATTGCGACACCCACCCTGTGGAATGGCAAACCAGGGTGTGGTATTTGCCCCGAGAGCTGACTCGGCAAAAAAGCACCCCCCAACCCCCACTATGGATTACATTAGCAATGCGGAGGTCCGGCCACTAGAGGCCAGTGGAATTACCGGACACAATCGGCCTCACAGGGGTCAGTTAACTCCTGACCGGCTGCCTGTCTCACCCCCTACTGGAGAGAGAGCAGCCAACAATTCTTTGAGTCCCTTTCCTGATGACCTTTCTGGCCCAAACCCTGGGTCACCAGGGAGGCCAGATTGTGATGGGGAGAGGGATTCTGGAGTTGGAGGCTACTCGCATGTTCCACCTCGACCAACAAAGCCATTGGTGAATCTGAGGCAAGTCACAAGACTAGCCTCAGTAAACACCCTAACACTCGGGTCCCCAATGCGACAAGGTGAGCTGACTGCCTTGGCAGATAAGCTTTCTCTTAGCGCAGTGGGTGTTCAAGAGCACCGAATGCAGACTGGACAGACTGATGAGGTTCTGATTAAGGACATGGGGGGCGGTTGGCGACTCGCCCTCGCGTCAGCAGATGATAGTGGCAATGGTGGAATTGGTCTATTGATGAATCCAACTGCACATGCAGCATTGGACAAAATAGACCAAATCTCTAACCGCATCATCCGTTGCCACTTCTCATGTTCTGGAAGACTGGCTAAGAAGTTTCCTAAGGTGGTTCTGATTGTGTGCTACTCTCCAACTAGTGTTGCCCCTGTAGAGGCGGTGGAAATTTTCTACCACAATCTACAAGCAGCAACTGATGGAGTGGATCAGCATGCATTCTTAACATTCCTGGGAGACTTTAATGCAAGTCTGCATCAATCACCTACATCGCCCTTGGTCTATAGCAATAGTGTTAACCGAAATTCTGTCCATCTTCAGGATTTTATCTCTGGAAATGGATTGTTTTCGGCTGGAACCCAGTTCAAGAAGCGAAATGGAAAGCTATGGACTCATAGTGGACCCAGTGGTCACAAGTCCCAGATAGACCATATTCTGTTTCGTAGGAAATACAGGAGCTCTATACAAGACTGTAATGCATTTACACTTCGACCCTTCTCCAGTGATCACCGCCTTATTGTGGCCAAGGTAAGACTTAGTCTGCGTGCTAGCAGATCAACGAAATTTGCCTTGCCACGGCATGACTGGTCCTCTCTGTTGCAACAGCCAAGTGTGAGATCCAGCTTCACACTACAGCTGAGCAACAGGTATGAGGCTCTTGCCTCTGAGGCGGCAGATCACTGTGAGGGCTATACTGCCTTTACAGAAGCAGTTAAGATAGCAGCTGCAGAAACAGTTCCTGTATACCCTCGAAACAGGAAAAGGGCCCCCTGGACTGACAACAAAATTCAGAAGTGCCGAAATGACCTTCATAAGGCGCAGAAAGAGTCCCGACTCAAACAGACTACAGCGGCCAAGAATGCAGTTAAAGCTGCATCTAGGTCCCTGAACAGGCAGTACTCTGTTAATCTACAGGAGCTAATAAACCAACAGGTTGATGCCATCAATGATGCTGACGACAGCAGGCAATCATCCCAGGCATGGAAATCGATCAATCTGCTTACTGGGCGGAAAAGCCAACCAACCACCAAGGTTAAGGCTGAATCACCAGCCGATCGCCTCAATGGTTGGAAAGCCCACTTTGAAAAGCTCCTCAATAATGACAGGGTATTGCCTGATAACTTTATAGAAGTAAAAGTGTCTGAGTCTGTACTCCCAGATATTCGTATTTCGTATTAAATTATTGAATATTGATACTGAATGTATGCCATACTTGCCAAAGTAGATTCTTCAACGTATGTAGAGACTCAGTAATATTTTTAAATAATATTTAGGCCTAATATTTAGTGAACAATGTTGAACTTGCTTGCTAATTAATATTAATACTTTACTGCTGTAGAAAAGAAGAATAAGAAGATCCTCCATAGACAATCGTAGTGTAGTTGGTTCCCTCCCCATTGAACAGCTTTGCTTTAAGTCTGAGAGAAAGTATCACCAGCCCCTTATTAACCTATGTAACATTTGAACGGCCCTGTGCTTATAATTCAATCAGCTGGACTCCCATCTAACAAAGCATTGAGTAACCTTATAGATATTCCCATAGGATTCACTGGGAAGAGCTATTCAGCTGGCGGGTTAATACATTCCAATGTTTACTTTCTGTCTGGTGTAGAGTGAGATAGTAATAAACTTCGTGGCAAGTAATATACTTATCTGCAGATTGGGCCTATATATTCAATAAATAGTAGTAGCTTACTAGGCCCTCATTAGTACCAGCAGCTGGTGTTTCTATCGTTGAGTTGATGGCAATTTTCGTGTTATGGGGCTATTTTTCGTAATAAAAAAAGACACTTAAAATTTTATTCGAAACTTTTTTTCCCACATCCTGGGGTTGAGCTGCGTCGATTGATATAACTTTCATTGACGGACGAGCTATAGCTTCGGAGGAGTTAACCCGATATACATAGATAGATACATACATAGATAGATAGTGAATACTTTTACAGTAAGAAGTGCTAACGGTTTTCTAATTATCTTTACAAGATAAAGTTTTAAATGTTCTTTAATGTAATGTAACAAACCTTTTCAAATAAACCAATAAACAACTTTTTCAATAGATCGTAATCAGGGTCTTCCGAGAATCCAAGTTGCCTGACATAAGCCATATAGCGTTGCACCTCCTTAGGCTGATTTTCACAGAGTTTCTATAATTACAATTACATTAAGCCTATCATTTTAAATTTTTATCTCAAATTAAAACAATGCCTTCATCATATTGGTTTTAATGTTTGCCAGTATAATTATTTATTACTTGGAAAAAAAGTATAAATTTTTCACTATTCTAGAGGAATCTTATTTACCGAGCCCCAGCGTGGTTAATACTGTATAGGGTCGAGAGAATATTGAAAATTGGTTTTTCACCCATGTAATACGAAATTTTATTTAAATTGGTAGGCCTACCGTTTGTTTCTTTTTATTAAAATCTTTAATAAAAGATAGAAACAAATAGAGCGTTACAGTAGAATGTGAACTGCAGTATTACCGATTTGGAGTAGGCCTACCCCTTACAGACACTAAAGTTGCACTAACTTTTGAGTGTGAATGGATTTACGTGCAAACCTTTTCCACTTCAAGGCTCTGACAACGCATTCAATAAAATTTAAGAAATTCCAAAAAAAATATTTTAATTTTTTCGCCGGGAAAAAAAGTAAAATGAATATCTATTTCTATGTGTTACTATTTTCCGTAGGGATAAAAAATGTGTTCATTTTTCTCCCGATGTTTTGGTTGAAAACGCATCGAAGTAGAAAAGGTTTGCCGAAATTTGAGCAAAATCCATTCAAGTACTCAAAAGTTATTGCAACTTAAGTGTCTGCAAGGCGAACTTCGAAACGGAAATCAATATATAATATTGGTTTATGTTGTTGTTTTTGAGTTTCTTTAATCCACTAAGTGGCATAAATTTATATATGATATATGCATAACATTATCATTGAGTAAGGCAGCATCAGGAGTTGAAGAGTACAATAATTTGATAGGTAGGTAGTAGGTCTACCAATTTAAGAGAAATTACGTATTACTGGGAAAATATTATAACGTTTTTGTCAACATTCTTTCGACCCTTTATTAACTTCGCTGGCGCGAGTGAATAAAATACCTCGAGAATAGTGAAAAAAAATTCTAATTTTTCCCAGGTAATAAATAATTAAATGTTTTATCCAGAGTTGAAATTAAAAAAAGGTAAGTGAATTTATTTGAACTCTTTCAGCCGACAACTATAGAACTTAAATGCTCTGGAATTAAATTTTACAGTATATTAAATGTAGAACTGACTGTATATTAAATGTATTTTACTAAACATAATTAATTATATTAAAGAGACGTATATGTTATTAGTAAATATAATTATATTATACAATAGGTTTGGATTGGGAAACGTTAGGTTCTCACGATAGCAACGTCCGACCACTACTAATGTCAGCATAATATGTCGCATCCTCTAAGTAATGAGTAGGGCCTAGTCATTTATACAAGTGTAAAAAAATAGACTCACTGCTAAACTTGTATTTTGTTTGATTTCGCCAATTTTTTTGTAACGCTCTTTAACGTCTTCAATGATAAGACCTTGCCAGGGTAGACTCCCTCTCAGTAGGTATAGCAACACGTGTCCCAAGGACTCTAGGTCGTCGCGTCTGCTTTGCTCGTATCTCAGATGAGTATTAATGCTCATATAACGCGCTGTACCGGTTAGCGATTTATTCTCGCGAAACCGGATATGTTTTCCATGGGAATCTCTATACTCCTGCGGAAAGATAAAATTATATTTAAATATTTACTTCATTTTCTATGAGTAGAAGTGCTAAAATATGGAATTAAGTAATATTATGGCCCGAGGTCACTCTTCACACATGAGATTTCAACATTCAACAAAAACCAACATCGAATTAAAAGATAAAACAAATTATAGCCTATAGGGTCGTCCTATAGGGTCATAACTAACAGTCTCCTTTTCACTTTTAAAATTCACTAGTCCTGTTCCCTTCTACTGTATCTTACTTGAAAGTTTAACCTTTGCGTACCAAAGAATAATTACATCAATTTTCCCTCCCAAGAAACAAGAAAAATTTATTTGATCGGACCAAAAGGTTTATTTTCTTATCGTAGGCCTACCAAAAGGTTTATTTTCTTATCGTACCAACGATTTTTTTTATATAAAGAGAATAACCAACCATATTAATACTTATATTACACCCCCAGAGGCGGTACACTACTGCCGCCTTTAATCATTTTCATAATTTTTAAATCTTTCCCCTTTGAAACCAAAAAAGCCTATGAAAAGAGGCGGCACACCGCCGCCTTGAGCATTTGTAAAATAATTTTTGGCTAAATTTAATCCCTTCAAGAAATATTAAATTAACTTTTCTAGACCAGTTTTTCCTGGCCAACTCTATTTTTCAGACCCAGAAGTTATTTGTAGTGTCGGTAGTTAACTGAGTTCGCATTATTACAAATTGCATAACTTTGACTAATATTAATTTAAAAACTGATATAAAATTAATGTTCCAATAGTACAGCGGGTACCAAAACAAAAAACGCAAAATCTCTAGCCCCAAAAACTCATACACGGGCCAATATAATTGGGCTTCAAAATTCCAAGAGTTGAGCTTTCACGTCTAACCTGATTTAAGTCCTAAGCTGGACTTCCTCTCCTACTGGGCCTGTAAAGGACTAGTGGATTGATTATATCAGAGTACTGGCAGGATTGGTAACTGAATAATTATAATATACTGCGTACACTCCTAGTCGGGGTAAATATAAGATACAGGGTATGCAGATATACAGTATGTATATACTGTATGTAACACCAAAAGCACAATATAAATATTCCTAATGTATATTGTTATTAAAAAATTGTGTATGTGATGTGAAGTATTGTACAGTACTGTATGTAGTGTCGTCGTAAATATGGATGTAGGCCCTACTGTAATTTATATTAATACTAAATTTGGATTAGTACTGTTTTTGAAGGGTTGGGATAAATTTTTAAGTAGCTAGCTGAGAGAGCGACGGGCAGTTAGTGCAGTCAAGGATGTGAGTTAACTTGCGGAACGATTTATTGTTTAGGGATATGTTATGATGAAAATCATGGGCTGTAGATCTTGTGACAACATTGCGATTTTTCTATCCCGGGGGTTTCCAATTATCATGGAGTGATTGATTTGTTAGGATTGTTAACTAGCGAAGGACTGACTACTGAGCGGTTCTCTGTTGCCGAACGTGACTACGATTCTGAAAAGGACTTGGAAAGCGCCAGCGGCAGTGGGCTGGCTGTAGAATCTGGCCATATCTCAAAAAGTGAAGTCGGTGGTAATATAAAGTAACCTAGGCCTACCTATTTTATTTTAAAGAGTTGAGATTTCAGTAGGGTTGAGTGAGTGTGTTATAAATTTCTGTGAATATTTGGTGTATATATATTATTAATGTGGTGGGTAGCCCCCTAAATCAGGTCTTGATCAGGAATACATTGATGTCCAACCAACACTGCCCCCCCCCCCCCCCCCCCAGATCTGCATTACCCTTAAAGTTCTCCCCACAAACATTAATCAATTATTTATACCTCAGAACCAATCTCAATCGAAATTCGAATTCCAAGGGTTGATGGCCACTCGACAAATGAATAGATGGCTTGCATCATCAGTGAATCATCACAGCCGTTAATAATAAATTTTTTTCAGTGAGCCTGTTTTACCACAATGTAACTTATGAAGTGTTTATGTATTCTCTGGACGCTCATGAGTTTTATCACAGGGCCTTAGTCGTTTCATAGACACTGCGCTGAGACATAGACACTGCATAGAGACATAGACATAGAGACTGACATAAGACATGAACTGCCCCAGGGCAGGGGTGGTTTGGTTAGCATCACAAATAGCTCTTGTCTAAAAACATTTCCAGCAATTAAAAATGTTTGCTTGCTTATTTACCTTGGCCAACCCAAAATCAACTATAAATATGCGACTTTGCAAAGGCGATCGGCCGACCACGAAATTCTCCGGCTTTATATCGCGAAATATGATTCCCTTGGAATGGATGAACTCCAATCTCGTGATCAACTGGACCGCGATCTTTGTCACGGTATTCAACGAGAATTTACGATCGCATTTCTCGAAGCACTCCTCCAGATTGGGCCCCAGTAGGGTAAGAACTAAGGCGTTGTAACATTTACTACCGACGTTGAACTTGCCAAAGTAATGATTTTCTGCTACTCCGTTTTCAAGTCCGTTCACCGACGAGGACGACAAGAGTTGATAAAACCTAAATAAAATAAAATTATTTATAAAAAGGGGCTAATTAATGGGTAGTGACAAACAATGAGATAATTAAGTACTGTCTGTATCTTACCGGTAACCGATGTAGCTTTACTGTTTAATATGGGGATTTCACCGGATGGTTTTATACCCCGGGGTATCGTTTCCCTTAGATCATTAAATTTGATGTAGGTAATTTTCTCTCATCAGGTAATTGTAATTACCCGCCCTGAGAGGAAAAATGATTAAAGTTTAATTAAGGAAGACAACCAAACCCTCCAACCAAGAATCGGAAATATAACATAAATACTGTATTTCAGAAAATTTTGAAATTATAAAACAATATGCAAATAATTTACTTCGCAGTCGGAATGGAATGAAGGTGCACTTTCCATTTTTTCCGTTCATAACAATAGGCCTAATAATAATAATAACAATTACTTTGATATAAATCTTATTGTTTATATGTTTTAACATCCATGAGATTGTATAAATTATTAAGTTATTTATTTAAACAGGAATTGGGATGATCCAAACCTATGTATAGCACATGAAGCGGAAAAAATGAATTCGCCACCAGCGGGGATCGAACCCGCGTCTCCCGATAAACGTTCAGGTATGCTAACCACTACAACACGTAGGCTCCTGCATCATTCCGATTGACGTGCTATAGGTGGTAAGATACTACATAGCTATTACTTACTACTTAGTCAGTTCAATTGGAGTCACAAATACAGTTAGATACAGTAGTTCAATTTAATCTCCATAAAATAAGCAGCAGATTGTAGTTTCAATATTATGACCAAAACAAAAATTAATGTTAAATTTATGCCGATTTCCCCTTGGAGATGGATAGTTTTTGATTGCGTTAGGGTCCCCCATCCCCTGTGGCCTCACCCAGCAAACAACCACCACTCGTTTTATATGCATTGAATGGGCTTTCCAGGATTAGGCAATCAAACAGAATCAATCAGAAATATAAGGTCAGATTTTTTAGAGCTTCAGTACTGTCCAGCTGGTTCCAGTACTCATCTATGGGAGTCCATGCTGGGCGGGCTCTAACTGCTGCGGACACCAAATCTCTGGATGGAACATTCACAAGAATGCTATGCCGTGTTCGTTGTGTCAAGTACAATGCACACTCAATATATAAAATTGGAGGTGTCTCATTGTTCGACCGCAAGCTTGACACTACAGTAGAACAAAGCCTCCTCCGCTTTGCAGGACGTTGTTTTCGCCCTGAGGACCAGCCTGTGCACAATCTTGTTCTTTGGCAGCCCCATGGAGAAAATAAGTATGCCGGACAGCCCATGACTTGTGAGACGCCTCCTAAAGGACACTGAATAAAGGACACTAAAGGACTTGAAGATGCGGATAATGGGGGATTGGGAGTTGTGGAGGTGCAACTTTGTTGATAAGCCGTCATAGCATTCTTAATGCACGCTACATTGGGCTTGCCAATTAAACTGTGGATTGCATGGTGGTGACAAAATAATGTTTTTGTTAAGCTAAGCATCTCAATGTGTAGTTTCAATGCAGCAGGCCGATTATAGTAGTAGTATTTTATATACTGTAATTCAGGTGAGGACCTTCTTATCCTTAACAAGGGGAATGCATGAGCAGCATTGAATAGTCTGTCTGGGATTTGAAATCCCATAGAATAAAACTGAATCTCAAGGTTCGATTATTTAGGGCAGCAGTAGAACCAGTACTCCTACCTGCAGATGATACCAAATCTCTTGATGGTACATACATAAGAATGCTACGCCGGGTTTATTGTGTCAAGTGCAATGAACACATCTCCAATCAGACTCTAAACAACATTGGGGGAGTTTCATTAGTCTCCGCAGGCGACACTTGAACGGTACATATAGTATTTTTTACACCTCGATCTGGCACCTACAGCTGTAAGCCTCACAACAGACACCTACCTACTTTCAGCTTGCAGAAGCCTAACTACCGACACACTTGCAACAACTGTAAGCCTCTAATACCGGTACCGATCTACTTTCTGCTTGCTAATTTGAAATTTTTTTTATGGATTTTAAACACGTTTTAGAACGATTCCATGCGTTTTAAATAGAATCCAGATTTTTTTCTAAAAAATGTTCTAGAACAAAAATTATTTGTTCTAGAACATAATTTTTTTAAAAAAATGAATAGCTAACATCTTCTGGAACATTTTATATACAAATAGTAACAATAACTAGCTACTACAAAAAATTTATAGAAGGAAGTAGGATGTCGGAACCAGGGTCGAAATTACTAGGTAAACCTACCTAAAACACTAAAATTTAGTATCTTGCTACCATACAATTTGGTATCTTGCTACCATAAAATTTAGTATCTTGCTGAACGAGGAGTCTTCGATTATGACCGTTGACTAAATTGCAGCAAATGAAAATTTATAGAACTCTCCCTATATCATAATATAAAATTATTGTAAAAAAAAACTGGCCTCATTTTAAGAGGCCACTTCAAGTGACCTGTTAGGCCGTATAAATATAGTAGGCCATGCCGGTACCTACCTACTTTCTGCTCGCAGCTGTAACCCTCTAATACCGGTACCTACCTACTGTACTTTCTGCTTGCAGTGTAAGCCTTTAGTATCGGTACCTACCTACCTACTTTCTGCATGCAGCTGTGGAATCCTGGCATTCGAAGATTCTAGTTTGACAGCAACTTTTTTCTCAGTTTCTACAATCCTGTAAAGTAAAAGGATATATTTATCATAATGAACCTAATTTACTAAAATAAAACAAAAAATTCAACAAAACGGCTGATTTTAATTTTACAAATGTAGGCCTACTATAAATCATAGAAGACAAGTGTTAATAATATAGTTGTCTGTCAATTAATTGTTAATATTGTCTTCCATTGTATCATAAGAGGCGGAAAATTTATTACTTGATCTATTGACACAAAACGCGAAGCGTTAGTGCTGTAGTGTCAGGAAGCAAGGTTACTTATTTTAAGAATTTGCTGGACGCGGGCTCGAAAATAGACATAAATGAAAAGTGCCCAAGAAGACATTATGATAAAATAAGCAATGATATTCAATGGTAATGGAGAGGGACCCAACCCAAATACAGAGAAGTAGTTTGATGGCCAAGTTTAGTACAGGGGTGAATGAAAGTTTGCTAACTCTCCCATGTTTCCCCATAGGCTAACATTGCACAATTACATACTGTGTATATATTCACTGTTCGCGCTTTTAGACCTTTAACAGTTTAACCTGCTAATTAATGTGTCTTATAAGACCTGACAGCCTGTACAAAATATGAACACAGCCGAAGCCAGTCTAGCGTGGCGTATGACCCACCGGATGTGGAATACTGGATTCTATGGCAGAGAGTGGGGTAGGCTACTTTGTATTATTCGATTGAGATCTCTACTATATAATCTCCAAAAAATATGTTTATTTCCAGGGAAATACCAACAGTTCCTTTTAGGTGCTGCGCTTTAAATACCACGTAGAATTATGACTTATACTAATTACAACGGATGGTCATGAGATAACGCAAATGTTTACATTCTTTAGGAATGTATTATTAATCCCTCACACTGACGCAACTAACAATAGTACTGAAACACACTAATTTGCCGACTGTCACCAATTTTACTCATATATAAGGAGAAATTTAGCTCACGTACGTTGGGGACTATGAAACTGCATGAACTCATACAAACCACTGTTATTTGAGCCAGGCAATTGTTAATAGTGTTCCCCTCTGCTTACCTCAATAATCAAGAACGCCAAGGGAGTTAACAGCTATTCATAAATATTCTCCAAATATTAGCATTAATCAAATAGGTTACAAACACAATATATTATAACAGTATAAAAACAGTATAAGGGATGTGGTGCGGCAGTGTCAGCAGTCAGACGTCAGAAAGTGAATGTAAAGATAATGCGGGTGAGTGCAAAGTTAGTAGATTTGCGCTTTATGATCTCTCTGGCCGCTGATGTTTTGGGCAAAGTCAGAAAGTCAGAAGTGTGGATTTGCCGCATTGCGTCATCTTTATATGTGAACAATGGCATGTAAATCGAAAATCGCGCTGATTGGCCAAAATATAACACAGGCTCTACGCATAAAGAAACAGCTGGCAAATTTCGTCATGTTAGTTCTGGATTAAGACAGACGCTAAAGGGCATACGTTTATACTTTCTCCAACACCTTAGAACAATGCTGGCCTTTTTAGAGTAGTTCGCGAATTTCACAAAAACGACACATTTTTGCCGCAAAAACGACACATTTTAGCCGCAAAAGCTTTAACATTCACAGCTAATAGCATTTTCATTCAACCAGAGCGAATCTGTCATCTGTGGTGGTTAGGGCTGTTCTAATGTTTTACAGGTGAATGATATTTTGGATATTTTTAACTGTACAAAACATAATTATCGTTAAGATATACAGTAGCACACTTTATTTCTAAAGCTTAAATCGGGGCAGTTCCCATTTGAATAATAGTGAGTAAATCGTTCGTCTGGAACACACCCTTGGCAAGATCAAAAATCGTATTGCTTTTGCATCTAAAGATCATCAAAAACCGATGTAGATAATCAAAAATCATCAATGATGTTAGTTGAAACAAACCAGTCAAACCATTTATTATATACTTCCATGCAATGTATA